>ML807095.1:157452-207685 GCA_009831015.1 Picea engelmannii
CTTGGTGTCAATTTTTGGAGCTCTATCTTTCTTCGTTATTCTTCCTCGCGATTTTTAAAGACTATTGTGATTATTCAAGATTCTATATAAACTAGCAAGCAAGGATAATTTTAAGGATGGAAATTTATCTAACAATGTAGAAAACTTGGCGAATCTTACTAGTCCTTAATATGCAAACTATAAAATGTTTGGCAATATTTTTGTAAAAACATTCAAATTTCTAAGGATTTTACATATTTTCTACAAATTTTGGGCCATTTTTAAGGTAAAATAGTTTTATTTTATAGAATTTCGGTGAATCACTTTTAGAAAAAATGGAAATTGGTGAATCTTTTTTTAAGAAAAAACATGGGAAACTAGCCCAAGGGCGATATATAGCCCCTAAAATTTCCCCTTCTAGCAAGATCGATCCATTAAGGAGTTAACAACTACTTGAAGGGAGGACGTCTAGGGTTTGCATCTCTTCCTTCTTCCGTAAAATGATTTGGTAAGTACTTATCTCTTGTCTTAACTAGTTATATGCTCCTTGGAAAGGGATTTCAGTATTCTTTTCAAGTCTTTTGTTGATCTTGTTGGTGAAGGTTATTCCCTTGGGGAAACCCTTCTTGTAGAGAATTGGTTATCATAATTTGTCTTGATTAGCAAGAGACTACTAGCCTTGTGGCGCTAGTCTATAGTTCTAATCCATAAATGAGGATAACTGATTTTTAGATGGGCATACTTCTTGGCACCATAAACCCTAAGTGGAGATAAAACTAAGCCCTAACTCCCAACATTCACAAACAAAAACCATAAATTTTCAATTATTTATTTATAATACAAAAACACAAAAAAATATAAAAGATATAAACTATCAAAAATATTTATTTCAATGTCTAGAATAAAGCTAACAATTCACTTTTACTTTCTAGAAATATTTATTCGTGGGCCTATGCTAAATTGTTGATTTCTAACCCTAGAAGGAAAATCGATCCTCTTTCATTGTCTTATCTAACATTCTTGTGGATGATTTAAGGTGTTTATTAATTTTGGAAATTAATTACAACAATAAAAATTATAATTGGTGAAACCCTATAACTAGGGTTTACCCTAAAAAGGTGAAATCTAACGCTACCCTAGTTCATATTTAACTTTGGAATTGTTTATTAATTTTATATAACATATTATATAGGTGAAATTTATCTCCTAAGCAATTCATTGCTATTATATTTCATTTTGGAGATTTTTGGTGAAACCCTAGGGGATTCACCACCATTTTTTGCAAGTTTGAGATAATTGCTTGGATATTATTCATTTGCACTTGCAATTCATCATTTATGGGATATTTTTGCAAGTTTTATTCATTTCCCTAGATAAATTACCCAAGATTCATCATTCTAGGTTCTTCTAAGCACTCTCGTGGCACTTTTCCTCAGCCAAAATTTGCAAATTTTGCATTTTTTTATTATCATAAATCAGATTATGAAATATTTGGACAGACAAAATCTCGTCCATTTTCAGCATACAATCAAGCGATAACTCAGGTATATCACTGGTCCTTGGTTTATGCAACAATATCTCACTCTTGTGCAGTAAAATGTGTTTGTTTCTTCATTTAAAGAGTGAAATCATAGTGTTGGTTTGTATTTTATGTTGCAAGTTATATTTATGTCATATCTCAACACTCATATAATTAGCTCCTAACCCTCTTTATATTGTATCTTTATCACCCTAACACTTAGTTGAATATTCTTAAGGTATTTGGTTACTAAGGCACGAGTCTATCCAACATATATTGAAGTGTGTAGTTGGAAGGATTGGGATACCCCCCTTGGTCTCTAGAAGGTGGCCTAAGGTGAAGGGGAGATTTTGTTAAGGTGATAGTGGTACATTTCCTATATTGTGTTATCCCCATAGCATCCCCCTAAGGGCTACTAGTTTGAGCGATATTGTTTTTTGGTGTCGTTGTCAAGGACAATCTTGTGGGTTTATTTATGGCTCATTGATGAAATCATCCCCAGGTTAGGTAAGTTATTTGTATTATATATTGATGATATTATTATTGCTAACTTGATTTTATCATCTGGTGATTGTTGAGGAAAACGTACGAAGAACCTTGCATTTTTAGATCTTGCTAGGCTAAGACAAGATAGTTGGGAATGTTATCCAGAGTTTATAGAATTAAATTCAAAACAATCACTTAATCCACAGATAATAAGTATGAGGAATCAAGGCTGATTTTATAAATTGTATGCAATTATGCAAAAGAAAGAAATAAAAAATATACATAAGTGTGTACATGGATAAGAGACAAGGATAAAAGAAAAATCTGAACAATATCATTAAGATACAAATGTGAGACTGAAATAAAAAAATTTGATCTTTTTATTAACTTCATTACGAGATACAAAGAAAAAAATTTCTTTACAAACCCATGCAATGGTGGGAACCAAAGTCAGATTTACAAGTCTTCGATGGGCACCATACAAAAAGACTCTGATAACAAAAGAAAACTGAAGCTAAAGATCTGGATCAACTTGCCATAAAAATGTTGTCACTTGACTCTGCAAAATATTCTTTATCAGTCACGAAATCTAATCCGTAAACAAACAAGAACGCATAGACTGTTAAAGATAGATTATACACCTTTAGAAACAAGCTGCTGAAAAATATGATTTAGTTTTGAATCTTGATTCTTTCAATAAGACCCTGTTGTCATCAAGATGGTTTAGCTTTCTAGTAAACTCAGAATGAATGAAGAAAAAAATTATCTCACAAGTACAGAGCATACCTCATATCAAGAGTTCTCTTTCTATTCTCTCTCCCCTTTGTCTCTTCTTTTGTTTGAGTTTTTAATCTTTCCCAATAAGTTGTGGTAGTTCAACTACCTTTCTTTTGTTAAACTTAATTAACTTATCTAATTAGTTGAGACAAATAAATAATAATACATAAATAAGGGTTTATTTAAATAATAACTAAATAGGTGGGACCCCCTGTCACTCCAATTTTCAGTTCTTTAATAATCATCAAAATATGAAATATAACACCCAAAAAATTAACTCAAATATTCACCTTTTAACTCCCATCCTCATATAAATAGTCAAATATTTTAGTATCAAAATAAAGCATGACTATAGCCAAAAATAGAATCATATCCATGTTGTCCAAAATATTCTGCCTAAATGCGTCTTTGTTGTCCAAAACATTTTTTCATCATACCAATAAAATCTGTCCTCAAAAGAAAATAACATTAAAAAACATTAAAACCCATATTTGTTGTGAGAGGCATTTTGCCTCTTTTCACTGCTGCCTTCTTTTGATCATTTTTATGATTTTTTCTGTGCAACAACCTTCAACTGATTGGAACCTTGTGGGTGGATTTCATTGATGACATGGGAATAACTATATTTGAGGTGGATATGAGAGGACATTGATTCAAAGGAGTCTTTGGAAGACTTGGAGGGATTATCCACCCTTTTCCTTTATCTAATTCTGGCTTGGGGATGGCAGTTGTTAATCTATTTCTTGCATGAGAGGACTGTACTGGTGAGGTAACACGATCATCTTGGGAATTTGGGTTGAATGCCGGTGGAGGAGGGGGAAATGATAACGATATTCTAGGGAAACCATGATGATGAGAAGCAAGCTAATGGAAAATATCTTGCTATCCATCATTGGAAGGTGGTTCTGGATGCATAGAAACATGAGGGGAGACACATATACCAGAGAAATTTTGATGTGGTTAGAAAGGATACCTCTTAGGTCTAGGTTGCAGAATTCCTTGGCCAACTAGATTAAAAGACCCAACCTGGAAAAGTTGATTTAGTTCTTGCGGATCAACGTCAAAATGTATTTAAAATCATGGCCTTCTATGGCCTCTTTGTAAATTATTTCCTCTACCTCTATTTGCACCTCTACCATTGCTACCCCTGCTAAAGAAACTCAACCTGAAGCAATAATACAATCAGAAAATGAAAAATTTCAACAATCCATTCAATAATACTCTATCTAAATAAAATCAAGATGTTGGCTCTATCATTCACAACAGAAGCATATGCAATTCATTGACACAACCCACCACATCCAATAATCAATTGAAATTTGAACATGGAATGATAGAGTCATTGGGAATATGAGGGGCTTTATAATGAATGAAAAATGGTAGCATGGACGAGAACCAACAAATGAATAATGTTCAAGCAAAATGAAAAACCCTTTTCTTCCAAAAACAATATCTCCATATCACAATTTCCAACTAAAATCGTCATCTAATCCTCTTTAATCCTTTTCCTTTAAAAATGAAATTCAAGATAACAGAACAAGGGATGGATTAAATGTTATTGGGAAGGTGGTGGGCATATAATGAGAGAAAAATGAGACAATGAATGGGAATGAGATGATTATTGTTTTGTTACCAAAAATAACATTTATTAATTTTAAAATCAACATCGCCATTATTCAACAAAAATCATTTAAATATCCACAAAATCATTTGAATATCCACTGCTTACCATGCCCATTTATTTCCAAAACTCCCACCAAATTCTGTTTGTTCCATAAAATTATTTTTATACTTCAATACACAAAATCCACAACATTTCATTTGTGAAGACAACATTTACCTTTAACATACCATATCCACGATATGGAAACATTCTATTTAAATTGCCCAATACCAATCTCAAAGAAAATGACACGATTATCAAACTTGAAAGTTTCATTCTCTTTTATTTTCTAAACCATAGATATCCTTTAAACTAGTAAAGTGTTTTGCATGGGATTGTCGACAAAGAAATTTGACTCAATCATAACCATAACCAAAATGCCTCAAGTCCGCATGAGAGGTTGAGAGGAAAATAATCGTAAGACCTTTCAATTGTGCATCGCATACTGTTTACATCACAACCCCAAATAACATTTGCAAAACAAATAGGGTTCGAAACCCTAGTGCGAACCTGGTAAACTTTGGAAAACAAACACATTTTGCATGCAAACTCTAAGAGCCAACAAAATGATTTTATATGGAGCAGAGCTAACAATTCACGAATGAAGAGGTAAAAGACCATCCATGTAAGAAGAATGCTAAAACAATTAACATAGCTCAATTATTTTCCGCCAAGGCCAAGCATAATGGAGGCATTACTAACCATAGCAACCAAAACAACCGCAAGGAGAATAGCGAAGGTGGTGGCTTCGAGGTAGGGTACGAATGATGTGTAGTAAATGCACGTTGCTTTCCCTCTTTTCACATTAAATTCCATCAACCACAACCAAATATGGAGCACACTTAGCCTTCAATACCTTATTCCAAACATATGATATCAACCAACAAAACACATCATTCCCATTTCGAAATTGAATCGGGCCTCCCTCTTGGATTATTTCAACTATTATATGCCCATTTAATACTTAGCACCCAAAATAACATGTCCCACATTCCTTGCTAGTGGAATATTACAATTACACATAATAATCAATCATCCATAACAAATATGCCATAAGTTGCGTGTGGTTGGTACTTGGAGTTTGAATAATATATCAAAATCTAGGTGTAGCAAGAATAAACTAAAATGTTTATTAAAATAAACATTTTCTCCTTTTTAAAATAAAATTGCTAGCACACTAAACATCCATCAATTGCACATAGAAACAGGTTAAGATCTCCCTCTCTATTGTCAAACTGTAGATTCTTTCTTGTAAGGTAATCATGAGCGCAATAAGAGGAGCGCTTTCTTCATTATTTTTATAAAGGGGTCCCACCTATTTAATATTATTTAAAATATATATAAGTAATAATGCATTGCAACCCATTTCAAGGCAAGAATTTTATGTTGCACTTTTAGGCGTCAACAAACTGACGACTCCATAGGGAAATCTGTTCTCAACAGATTTAGAACTCAGAATTCTTTGTTCCGCAGACCAGTAGAAGTAGGTGATTGAATCTACTCAAAAAATAGTTATGCAGCATGGGGAAAATGATGGTTTAAGGGAAATGATGAGATGGGACTTCGGAGAATAACTTATGGAAAGTGAGATGTATGATGGGAATTGGTCCTGTATGCATAAACATCAATAAGGTTCATAACTGATAACACTTTAAAATTTCAAGGAGAATGCTTTTGATATGCTCTTGAATCTCAGGATGGAGGGAAGAAAGGGATAACAAAGACAAGGAAGAAAACAACATCAACTATAGTACAACAGTATTGAAAGCAAAAATCTATTCCATTAGTGTCTCAAAAGGAGGATATCATAACATATGTGTATATCTTATTCCCATTGATCAACAATACTTACAGAATGGAATCATTATGGAAAAACTGATCCATACTTTATTTTTGATGACCATCCAAAACAAACAACAAAAAATAAAACTGAATAAACCAAAGTGTCAAGAAAAATGTAAGACAAAAAGAATATATACAACATTCATATTTACACCAAATAGAGTCAGTGACCAAGCTTGTTCCACATAATGTTTCAACTAGGAACCATTCGTACTGTAAGAAAACAATCGTTCATCCATGTCTTTAAGAAGATATGAATTTGTGTCAAGGATAAAAGCGATTTTGAAAGGACCTAGCCACAACTTTTGGAATTTAGAATGTCTCCCTCTCTCGGGATGGGCTGAGTCCCATAGTAAGACTTTGTCATCAATCTTAAATTCAATAGCCTTTGCTCATTTGTTAAAATACTTATTCACTGTTTGATGCCTCCTTTTCATATTTTCCAAGGCAAAATTCTTTTGTTCTTCCAGGGCTAATATGTATTTGTCGTTTGGGAAACATTAGAAGACTTTGATTATTCAGTCTGTAACATCAACTGTAAGGAAGAAAGCTCTATTTCAATAGGAAGAATGTCATCTTGGACGTATATGAGCTGAAAGGGAGTAAATAATGTACTTTCGTTGGTGGTTGTATGGTCTACCCAAAGAGAATAAGTTAGAAGTGTGTGCCATTGTCGAGGTTTTTCTTTTATGATTCTCTTTATAATCCTAACCAGATTTTTGTTAGTGGACTCTGGTTATCCATTTCCCCGAGGATAATAAGTAGATGAAGTAAAATGATTGACACCTAATTTAGCCAGAAATTGGGTCAATTTTGTAGAAATGAAGGCTGGGCCATTGTCCATAATGATTTCTAATGGAATGCCAAATCTGGAAAAAATATTCGACTCTAGAAAAGAAATTACTTGTTCATCCTGCACGTGTCTAAGAGGGACAACCTCAGTCCACTTAGTAAAGTAATCAGTGGTTGTCAAAATAAAGATATTCCCTGCATAAGATGGAGGGTTGATTGGACCAATAAAGTCTAGACCCCACTTAGAAAAGGGAAATCCAGAATGACAGGTTGTAAAGGCATGGAAGAAAGACGTTCTTTACCAACGAATTTTTGGCATTTATTACAAGACCTTGCAAATTTATAGGAATCAAGAAATATCAAAGTCCAATAATAACCATTTCTTATGATATTAAAAGCAATAGCTTTAGCATAAAAATGGCCACCAAGATGAATGACATATGCTGATGACCCATGGATCTCGTGTAATAATTTCTATGTTTCCTCATATTTTACACATCGTAGCAGCAAAACATCAACAAATCTTCTAGACAAGGAGTCTCCTAAAATGATATACTTAGAAGCTTCAAGGCAGAGTCTTCTTCTCTGATGAGGATCCGACTCATCTGGGCATCTTTGATACTACAAATAATACACCATATTTTTATACCAAAGATGCTCAGATATAGAGAGATTTTTATTTTCAATATAAAATAGCGCAGAAAGAGGGTTATTTTGGTCGTCAAGTCCTTCACTTGGTTTAGGATGCTGAGCTAAGTGAAGGGATAAGTCTCGTCCCTTGATTGTCTTTGAAATCATAATTGTCAAATCATGCTCCTGAATTTTGGCAAGCCAATGTGCAAGTTTTCCTGAAAGGTAAGTTTGTGAAAGTAGAAGCTTGACAAAAGAAAAATGGACTTTTACTTGCGTATGTTTACCCAAAATAAAATGGCGAAATTTTTCTATAGCTTTGACAAGAGTTAAAGCATGTTTCTTAATGTAAGAATATTTTATTTGTCGTCTGATAGAATTTGACTGATGTAAGCTACATGTTTTTCATTGTTTTGGTCATCGCAATGTAAGAGGATAACACAAATTGCTTCCTCAGTGGAATTTGTATATATGATAAATTATTTCTCAAAATTTCGTTTCACCAAAACCGACGCAAAACTAATCACCTTATTAATCCTAAGGAGAGAATTTTCGATATCATATGTGTAAGAAAAAGAATGATATTGCTTTAAAACATTATGGATTGGTTTAACCATAATCTGTAAGGATCTAGGGAACATGTCAGAAGTTTCAAAAGTGTCCTAGGAGGCTTAGAATGGCCTCGACAAATGAGAAAGGGAAAAAATTCTAAGTCCTAAAAGCTCAGAAAAACTGACATCATCGCGAAGAGTGCGTTGTAAGATTTCCAACGATGTAAACGATTAGTCAAACGAAGTTACGGATCAAAAGATATTCGCAGTCAAAGTTTTGGTCAACGTAGCCCAGTCAACAGGGATGAGTCAACATCTGTATTGCTAACGTCAGCATCAGTACAGATGACGCCAGCATCCGTACAGTGTACATGTAACACAGAGAGGATGACATGTGTCATTATGAGAACAACATGACGTCATCATGGTGACATGGCAGCACCAAAGGCTGCCACGTGTCACTCATTTTCAACATTTTCAGGTCAACATGTGGACCAATGAGGAAGTGCCACGTGGTAGTCCGCATAACCACGTGGCAGTCCATACCGACACATGGAAATCCGTACAAGACGTGTGAGGTGACCTGGCAAGCATAGTGGCAATGACATCAACATGTTGACATGGCCCAATGACAACATGCCACGTGGCATGCTGATTTGGCACTTTGGGACGCCAAATGGGCCAGTGGAAATGTGACATGTGGCACCACCCATGAGCAGCCACGTGGTCCTATCGCAAGCCGACACATGGGCCAATAACCGAGTGACACGTGGTAGAGACACATAGGAGATGACTGTACTAGGTTCAACCAATGGTTGGCTGCCACATGCCCCATTCAGGGGCTGCCACATGACAGTGGGAAAATGCCCAATGAGGGCCTGTAACCGAATTTTCAAAAAATAAAAAAAAAGGCCCACCAAATTTGGTGGTCAACCTTCCGTATAATCCAACTCCGAAAAATCTAAACTGTATGCCAAACCTAGCGACAGTTTAAACCATATATATATGTTGTTGTAACTACAAACCCAAAAAGGGAGGCCCATGGGCTCGACCCCGAGACCTCCCCAAACTAAACGCCTTACATAGCATCTTCCAATCGTTGAGCCAAACGACTCCATTGGTTAGTCCGCCCGACTTTAAACTTAAATGATGATTTTTCCCATGGATGGGGGAGATGTGCATGCCCAACCCATACAAGTCTGTATAGGCACATATTTCAATGCAGATTCCAACATATTAATTATAGAGCTTTGCACGTAGATTGAGGCAAAGAATCAAAGAAGGCATGAAGGTGACAGTGTCTGATGGAGACGATTTGACAATCATTTTTGGGTAATTCGACAATGCGAATCCAATGGAGAGGTCTGTTTCGGCATCAGAGACTCCAATCAATAGGCTAAATTATGAATAAGCCAATGTAAGCATGCTTTTCATTATGTTGTTTTGTCATTACATGTTGCAATATAGTATGCTTGATACAAGTTTGAAGGAGCATGGAGAGGCTGCAGTAGGACAATAAGACCAAATTATTCCTTCTATTTATTCTCTTCTTGCACATAAACAGTTCATCTATATGTGACAGAGAATTTGTAGCACTTGGATGATAAGTGGCCAATGAAGCAATCATGAATCTCGTAGTTTCAGGATCTTTGTATTAGGCTGCATCTATGCTTGGATCTGAGCAACAGATCTGAGTCATTCTATGGCTCCACGATGATGGGGGTCATTTACTATTCTTCCTCTTTTTATGTATTGAGTATGTGGGAATGATGTCCATGTCATCATCATGGATGCCTCATGAGCATGATAACTTGTGAAGCTTGTAAAAATTCCTAATCACATTCTGATCTCTTGCTGCTATCACCGAAAAGGGACTTTGGTCTTACAACTTGTAAATGAGAGACATCATTATAACGAGGAGAATAAATCGGTCAAGCTTTGGAGCGAGACCCAGAGATGTAGCCCGCATCGGGTGAACTCCGTTATCAAGGGAAGTGTCATATCTATTATGTGTATTATGTTCTTATGTTGCTTTCCCATGAATTTCCACACATAGAATATTAAATGCAAGCATGAAATATAATACATAAGGAAGCTAAATAGTTTTTTATTCACTTTGGATTCAAGCCTATAAAGACTTCAACTATACCTTTAATTGCAATTTTCTCAAGTAAAACGATCTATAACTGACCCTTTGGAGGAGTGACAGGATAAAACAATTATTGGAAAAATAATCACTCCCCCCCCGGGTTCAGATCAAGTGGTATCAGAGAAGGCTTGATACCGATTGTAGGTTTTGAAGCTGAGAATGACGAGATTGCCAAAATAGTTGTGGTTTGATGAGCTTCAAGAGCTCAACCAAATCCTTCAAGCAGAGAATGTTGGATTGAAGAAATTGTTGCATGTTGCAGAGGAGGAGAACCAAAGGTTGCAAGAGCATTTGTAAGCCATGAAGATGCAGACAGGGGAAGGATATATGAACGAGACAGTGACAAGACCATTTTGTGACCATGGAAACTTCACCAATTATGGGTTCGAGCATGACAGTGCAAATGCATGCACACTTTGTCAAACAAGTGAAGATGACATCCAGGCATCCAGAAACCAAGTAGGATTCCTAGAAGCATCATCCACTGATCCTTCTCACCAGGAAAAACTGGACACACCTCAAGAAGTAGACCAAGAGTCCCATCTTGGGATGGAGGTAAATAAACCGTGTATAGTTCCTTTCTTGATTAATGTTGATGACTCTTTTAAAGTCCTTCAACAACATGCTTCTTTCACTGGCTTAAAGTTGATGAGAAAAATGGGATACAAAGGAGGAGGCCTTGGAGCCAATGGCCAAGGTATTATGGATACCATCGGGGCAGTGTTTTGTCCTAGATATGCCGAGATTAGTTATATCCCAAAGGATGTTGGAGAAAGCTCCAAAACCATTAGGGAAGAAGACCTCGGGACAGTCACTAAGACTCTAGAAGTCAACAGTTCATCAGGAGATGAAATTGATTCAGTGCAGGCTGAGAGCATAACTTCTCATGATCGAGGATTCAAGGCATCTCTAGGGAGAGATGAGCATCACAGGGAAGGAGCCAAGGTCATCTCTTTTAACCAGTCTGACTCTAGAGACGATTCACCGAGGTATAAGAAATCTCGAAAATCTAAAATTCCATTTGATTATAAGCATGTTAATAATATACAACAAAGCATGTGGAAGAACAATTGAGGTGGATGATCGAGTGCTTCCCTAATTGTGGTTTCCAATATGAGGCCGTCTAGGGATGTCCATGACCACGCTCAAAGGTGGGGAGCCCCGAGCCCCTCCCTCACCCATCACAGCTTTCCGCAAGCTCCTGGCCACCCATGGCAAGAAGCTCCCCTCCACTGCTCTGCCCAGCTTTGTCAAACAACTTGATTCGATCCCTGAAATCGACCTGCCCCCGGACCATCCCATGCGAGTAACAATGTCCCCGTCAGAGCGCGGGTTGGTTGAACAGTTCATGGGACTCTGTTCCTCCACCAAGACCATAGATAACTGGATTCAAAGGAACTGGCGACCGTTAATACAAAATAACGTAACTTGCTATGCGGTGGGAAGAGGTTATTACATCTTCAAATTCATCTCAGAAGCAGATCGGGACCTGATCTTCAGAAATGGGCCCTTTTTCATGGGAACACAAGGTCTCTACCTGAACCTCTAGAATCCCAGTTTTGACCCAGAGTCGGAAGTCCCCAAGGAAGTCTCGGTGTGGGTTAGACTCCCAAATCTGCCAATCCACTGGTGGAACACCTCCTCGCTCCAAGAAATCGGTAATGGACTTAGACACTACATCGATAGGGCAGATCCAAAGGATCAATATTCCTGTGCCCACATTTGTGTGGAAGTAAACCTTGAGGCTGGTCTCCCAGAGGCAATCAAGCTAAAGGTAGGAGATTGGCAGCACTACCAAAAACTTGACTATGAACAATTGCCATTCAAATGCAGGGGATGTCACAAATATGGCCACTTTCAGAGGAACTGCCCTAAAGATCTTATCAAGGTCAAAGAAACAGATGAAGGTTGGAAACAGGCGAGAAGAGGGAGACCCTCCTCAAAGCTAAAGGGTCAAAGACCTAAAAACATGGTCCAAGCGCAACCAACGGAGTAAGGATTCAATGTAGAAATAGGAAATAGTGGTATGGTGACCAAATTAGAGAAGACAAAGGAAGCAAAAAAGGTAGAGCCACAACAAATCCCTGTAGTGGATTCAGAACAACGGAACCCTACCCTGGAACCAATAGAAACCCCAATGCAAGAGAGGGCGAAGGAACAAGGACCAAAATCAAAATATCCCAGCAAATATCCAGAGGTGGAAGAAGGCGAGGTTTCTTCAGACAGTAGCAGTGAGGAAGATAGCGACATCGATTTCACTCCAAAAAAGCCAAGCAGAGGCAGGAAATAAAAAAAACAGAAAGAGAAAAGGAGACCTACAAAGACATCCTGAGTGGATCGCAGCCAACCATCAAACAACTGATCAGTGTCAGACAAACCAGGAAAAAATCCAAGGCCCCCAAAGGAGGCCACAACTCCCCCTCAGGTAATCAATAAAACTAGTCTCTTGGAATTGCAGGGGCTTCGGCAGTAAGGCTAAGGAAGAGGCACTCAACGACATCATCAAAACCTCAAACTTTGAGATCCTGCTAATCCAAGAAACCAAGATGGAAGGACAAGAATTCATTAAAAAAGCAAAATCTAGATGGAACACCAACAAAGGAATTGTTGAAAGCGCAAGAGGTGCCTCGGGAGGACTGGGCACGCTCTGGAACTCAAAGATGTACGATCTTGTCAAACAAGAAACATGCAAACACTGGATCTTCACAAGCCTTCTCCATCTGTGAACAGGTTGTCAGGTAATCCTCTTCAACCTCTATGTGCCTACCCTTCTAGAAGACAAGAAAATCTGTTGGGAAACCTTAAGAGATTTTCTGCAACAAAACGAGTTGGAAAACATCATCCTCAGGGGGGATCTAAATCTAACCCTTACAGCGACTGAGAAAAAAGGAGGATCAATCATTCGAGATCCAGCAAGGGAATGGGTAGAGGACTTAATGTCTTCCTGGGAATTGGAGGATATAAAGCCAGCGAAAGGTAAATACACTTGGTCAAATAAGAGGGTGGGGTCGGGGCATATTGCAGCTAGGCTAGATAGATTCCTAGCCAAAATCTCTTTCTTGATTATGGGATTCAATCTGTTGTCTACCATTCTCCCGCACAGTGTGTCAAACCACAAGCCAATCACCCTAGACGTGTCCTTTGAAACCAATCTAGGTATGATCCCCTTCAGATTCAACCCAAAGTGGATCCAAGAGGCAAGCTACTCAGCCCTGGTCGCTAGAACTTGGAATGGAACAGTGAAAGGCTCCCCCTTCTTTGTTTGGGAAGAAAAGATTAGAAGACTAAAGGCAGCATTAAAATCCTAGGCCAAATCCCTCTCAAGTCCCACAGCGGACCGTTAAGAAGCGCAAAGGCAACTAGAACTCCATCAGCTCGAAATGGAAGACTTGGAAACCACCCAAGAAAACATGTAGCAAGAGGCAAAGCTGCAAAAAAATTGGCACTAAGCATGCAGAGAGGAAGAAAAGTACTGGCAACAAAAGTCTAGGTGTCTCTAGGTAGAGGCAGGGGATAAGAATACTAAATTCTTCCACAAGCAAGCAGAGGCCCGGAAGTAGTTCAAGAAGGTAACGAAAATCCACATTCAGGACTAGATCATCACGGATTTTGAAGGCATCAAATTGGCAACAGTGCAAACTTTCGAGTCCCTCTACACAGAGACTCAGAACACAGCCAACGATCCTACTTCCTACCCTTTGGCTCTGATTCAAAATTGTGTTCATGAATACATCAATAAAAAATTAACCAAGGCAGTGGATCAACAAGAAATTAAAGAGGCCTTAGATCAGTTGCATCCAGACAAAGCCCCCGGCCCAGACGGCTTTACAGCCAGATTCTATCAAAATAACTGGGACCTCATCAAGTCAAACCTCACCAAGCTCATCAAGAAATCCCAGTCCTACATCAGAATTGGAGGAGGAACAAACTCTTCCTTCTTAGCACTGATCCCGAAAGAAAGAGGAGCATCCAACTTTGACAGGTTCCGTCCTATCTCCCTCTGCAATACCAGCTACAAAATCCTCAAAAAAATAATTGCTAACAGAATAAAAAGTACTCATCCTGCTATCATTCTGAAAAATCAAGGTGGTTTTATTAAAGGAAGACATATAATGGACAACATCATCCTTTTTCAAGAGGCTCTACACTCAAGTATCTGACGGAAGGACAAAGGTATGATAGTCAAGCTCGACTTAGCAAATGCGTTTGATAGGGTAAGACACAATTTTCTGTTTCAAGTAATGGGAAAGTTAGGTTTCGCCCCTCCCTTCGTAAATTGGATCAAAGCTTGTATCACCTCTCCCCGGATAGCCCCTCTGGTTAATGGAAGAGCCACTAAGTTCTTCCAAGCCTCCAGAGGCCTTAGACAAGGGTGCCCCCGTTCCCCCCTTCTTTATGCCATCCAAGCTTCTGTCCTTAGCTTCCAACTCGATTATGGACAAACACATCTCAATCTTTCCAGACTTCATATTACAACCAGAGTAAAGGATATCAATCATGCCCAGTTTGCAGACGACATGTTGCTCCTCGGAGGTGCGAGTTCATTGACAGCTAAGAAATTCAAAAAGGAGTTAGTCACCTACACAGAGATCTCAGGCAATTTGATCAGTTTGAATAAGAGTAAAAACTATGGATGGAACATCACCCTAAAGGAAATGCTTGAAATCTCAAGAATATTGGGAATGGAAGGCTGCACCAATTGGGATGAATTCAAATACTTGGGAGTTCCTATCTTCAAATCCATCCCTAAAGCCTCGCATTGGAATCAATTGACATAAAGGATCAAGAATAGAATTAACTCCTGGGGAGATAACTGGCTGAATCTAGCAGGCAAAGTGGTTCTTATCAAAGCAGTGCTGGCCAACATCCCAATCTACCAAAGCTCTCTCCTTCTATCCCCTAGTACAGTAATCCAGAAGATAGAAGCAATGATCAGGCGTTTTCTATGGGAGGGAGGGAAGCAAATGGGAAGGAGGCTGCATCTTATAAGCTGTGGGAAAATATCCAAGCCTTATCTAGAAGGGGGCCTCTAGTTCAAAGTCCTCCAAACCCAAAACTTAGCACCGGGGGAAAATATTTTATGGAATACAATCACAGGGAAACCCACTTGGAGCAAAAGAGCCCTTTGGAAGAAATACTTTCACGGACCAAGGAAAAAATGCCTAGAAAATCCAACAAAAGTGGGAAAAGGCTCCCCGATCTTCACCCTCTGCCAGAAATCCATGCAATATTTCCACTCCCAAATCACTTGGATTCTAGGAAATGGGAAAGATATCAGCATCTGGGATGACTCGGTCCTGGGAGAACCCCCACTTTCAGCACAACAAGAGCTAAGGCGACTCAGAGACTGGATGCAGATTCAAAATCTTTACAACCTATGGGATATTTCAAGCTGGGGAAATAATGAGAACCAACCCTGGTTAAGCTGGGAAATTACAAGCCTTCCCCAAGACCTAGAAGAAGATTGGTCCACCTTAAAGAGTATTCTGCAAGGGAAATCCCCATTACAGAAAAAGAAAAAAGACAGGAGAGGTTGGGGCCATCGTGCTGGACCATACACCACAGCCACAGGGTACTTCCATATCGCTTCAATCCCCCATGTTCCTCCAGACCTTGTAATATGGAAAGTTGTATGGACATCGAAGTCTATCCCGAAGATAGATATGTTTGTCTGGACAATGGCACATAGGGGATTTCTATCAGGGGAAAACCTTAGAATAAGAGGGTGGGAAGGACCCTCCAGATGCCCATTCTTCTACCAGGAAGAGGAGACAATAGACCATCTACTGCTGGGCTGCCACTACGCCAGGGATGTCTGGAAGATTACTCTTGGACTTGGAGCTCTAGCCCCTTCTCTCCCGCAGGGAACTCACTCACTGCTTTCGAATTGGCACTCACTCTGTTCATTCCGGACAACCAATCAAGGACACCTGCTAGCACTCTAGAGAACGATCCCAAAATTTATCCTTTGGAATATCTGGATTGAAAGGAACAACCGATTATTTAGAGAAGCAAAGAGGATCCCGTCTCAGGTAGCCACAAGGATCAGGGCTCTCTTCAGCGAGAGTGCTCCCCACTTCATCAAGGCTTCAAATTTGAAACCTCTAGAAAGGGATGAAGAAGGTTGGTTGAGGCACCTTGGCCTCCAAAATCCTCAGACGCCTTGTCCCTTAAACCCCCCCATGTGTAGCTGGGAGCTCAGGTTGGGGAAGCAAGAACTGGAAGAGTGGAAAATTTCTAAGAACTCCAATTTTCTCTCCTTTGATGGAGCCTCAAAGGTGAACCCGGGGGTGACAGGTGGAGGAGGGATTATAATAAGCCCCGCTGGAACTACCATCCTTCGGTTTGCCTGGGGAATTGGCGTTGAATCCAATAACAGGGCAGAATCCCTTGCCCTCTGGCAAGGGCTCACTCAAGCCTTAATCCTCAACGTTGGAGACTTGGTCATGCTAGGGGACTCTAGGATTATAATCCAGGCTTTAATTCAGCACACCAGAGTAACAAACGCCTAGCTACAACACTCTCTAGACAAAATCAAGTTACTTTTGGGACAATTTCACTCTATTCAGCTGTTCCACGTATTTTGAGAAAACAATGCCCAAGCTAATGAAGAGGCCAATGTGGGATCCCATTTGGAGAAAGGGCGCATGCTCCTCAACGGAATTACGATCAACTGGGGAATCCCGTAAACTTCCAAATCGACTCGACTTTGCAAGTGGTCTGTTGGACAAGATGATAGCGCAGGAGAAAGGACAACTACACTTCAGCCAGTATGCACAAGATTCAGAGTTGAGGGAGGAAGACATCATTTGGTCATTGAATTGCAGACTTCCACCCATACCCCAGTACAACGAATCGCGCGGGGCAAGGATTCTAAAGAAGCGCTATTTATCTCAAACAATAGTGAAGGGAAAGAACAGAGTAAGAGAAGAAGCATTTAGAAAGGAGGCTAAGAAAGGGAAAAGACAAAAGAGGTAGGGAGTCTAGGAATAGCAATAGCGATTCATCAAGAACCTCCCAGATGGAGTCAAGCTTGGGAAATAAACCAGCAGTGGAGGAAAGAATAATGACACTAGAAGAAAATGTGCAGAAGCTCCGCAACATGTTGATTAATCTAGAAGACTTTCTTTAGAATTTAGATAGTGATGCAGGGAGAAGAATGGAGGTGCTTGAGAATGACATAATACACACCAGATCAGGACTGAGTGAGGAGTTGGGGAAGCTTAGGAAGGAGCTGAAAGACTCGAAGAATGAATTTGAAGAGAGGGTTAGTATCCTGGAGCAGCAGATGGAACAAATGAATAAGGAATGGAAGATGGAAAGAGACCAGTCCAAGAAGAAAGGCCCAGAGTAATCATAAAGCAGCCCTAGAATGCATCAAACTCTATGTATTGGCATTTTGTATAAGCCACACAAGGAAACTAAGTTTTTTTTTTAAGCTCTTTGTAACTATAGTTCTTCTAGCATGTTGCATCTTGTAATAGCTATGAAAGTTCGCTTAGCCTAGTCTTGTAGAACAAGACCCTATGTAACTGAACCAGTGGCTTGCCACTATTTATTAAATACAAGCTCCATTAACCGTTTTTGTCAATCTATATATATATATATATATATATATATATATATATATATATACAACAAAGCATGTGGCATCAAATACCATGCAATTTTTGTGGATTGAATAATCACGTAGTGTTTCAGTGTTGGAAGAGAAAATCCTTGTATAGGAAGGTTATGACAACCGGGAAAAAGATGAGGATAAAAGATCACTCTCCACACACATAGAGGAGCGAGAGAAATACACATTTGAAGGAGAAAGGATACTGTATCCATTGTAGTAGAGATGGACATAATGAGGCCACCTGTTGGGCCTTACATCTAGATTTATGTCCAAAGAGGAACAAGAATACCAAGCAGACACCTCCGAAGGAGACAACCAATCAAGCAGTGCTGTAGGGAAATCCGCCACCAGAAGGAAACCAAATACCATGGAAAGGAAAACTCGGTAAAGACGACCTGTTCGGCATAATGAATGAAGTAATGGGGAAAATCCTTGAGTTAGTTGAGAGTGGCCATCTTTGTAAATCACATGTTGAATTTTAGACCCCATAGAAGGGAATTGTGTAAAAGTGATAAATGTTTGATATCACTCCTTTTTGCACATGTTGATACTTTTAGTCCTTGTGAGATAGTTTGGGTATGGGTTTTTTTTGTAAGTCCAATGGACATGAAACTTATAATGTAAAGAATTTTGGGGATCAAAAGTCCTTTCAGTTGGGAGGCGTGATCCAGAAGGATCTAGGGAACATCTCAAAAGTTTTAGAAGTGTCTTAGGAGGCTCAGAATGGCCTCAACAAATGAGAAAGGGAAAAGATTAAAAGTCCTCAAAGCTAAAAAAAAAAGAAACATCATCACGAAGAGCATGTCGTAAGCTTTCCAATAGCGTAATCGGTTCTTTAAATGGATTTACGGATCAAAATATATTCCCAGTCAAATTTTTGGTCAACCTAGCCCAGTCAGCAGGGATGAGTCAACATCCGTACGACTGACGTCAAAATCAATACAGATGATGTCAACATCCATATAGTGTATGTGGAACAGACAAAGGATGACACATTTCATGATGATTTCATCATGGTGACGTGGAAACACCATAGGCTGCCACGTGTCACTCATTTTCGACATTTTCATGTCAACATGTGGACCAATGAGGAAATGCCACGTGGCAATCCATACAGACACATGGAGATTTGTACAAGACATGGCAGGTGACATGGAAAGAACAGTGGCAGTGACATCAACATGATTTCAACATGCTGACATGGCCCAATGAAAGCGTGCTACGTTGTTGGCCCTTGACCAAGTTTTGAGGAAACATTGGTCGTGCTTGACCACTTTTGGGACTTCGACAGGCTGGTCGAAGATGGAGCACCATGCAGAGTTGAGATTGCGGGATCTCACTTATTTTTCAGACTTATGGACCCAGAAAAGGGTTTACTATGGTTTATGTAATGGGTTATGGGATGTTAGCCCATGGGTTTACCCATGTTTAGACCTTTTTGTAAAAGTATATATAGGAAGGAATGTAATGTAGAAAGTAGTAGAAGCTTAGTGCAAGCGATGTAAGATATGGTTGGTTGGATATGTGCACTATATGTTGTAAGTGTTAATGTTGTCTTAGTGCAAGACCATGTTAAGGATTGCAGAGCTAAGTGCAAGAGGTTGTAAGTTGCTTTGTGCAAACTGACTGTGTAGAGTAAGGCTCTGTGCCTTGACCTGATTTTGGGAAGGAGGATCTGGTGCACAACGTGAAGATATCCTGTCCTTTGTGGAGTTTGGATCTGTGGTTTGGGGAACAGGAGCAGATGAATGTAAGAAGATTGAAAACTAATAAAAAAGAATAATTTGTTGGTGGACGTATCCCCACACTGGGGTGAACCACATATATCCTGTGTCTTAGTATGCTTTGTGCGATGTGGATTATGTTGTTTATCTGCTTAGTGTTGTTGTTATAATGTATGATGAATACATATGATGTTGTCGCTTAGTTCTTAATGGTATTAAAGATAAATAAATTCTATATCTGAGCTAATTCTATGTGCTAAGTGATTGAAAGTTCTTGATATTTATTATTACTACGCTGATATGTAATAAGGGTTTAATTTGCGATGTGAATGAGACTCAAGAATTAATGCTTATTGTTGTCTAAGTGCTCTACTAAGTGTTGTAATCACATATCCATGTCCCAACTTGGTTGTAGATACCCGAGTCCTGCAACCCCCCTGCCTCTACCTCGGGTGAGACTTCATCTGCTTCGCAGGTGTTGATGAAAGGGCCAGTAGTCAGGGTTTTTTTGGTGCGTTGTTGAAGCGATGAACCTTGGGTCTGCCCCTATGCCAACAAATGGTTCCGTTGTCGAGACCTAAAACTGTGATTGCTGGGAACCAAAGAAAAGAGAAATCTATGTGCATAGATCTGTTGTTGTAGTGCGCAGTATTCTACTTGACTTGCGAAGCTCTGTGCTAAGAAAGAAACCTGATATGAAGAAAAGAGGTAAGATCTTAAAGCTTTTTTCTCTGGTAAAGGTAAGATAAGTAAAACATTTTTCTTTGAAAGCATGCATCTTGGTATGTTTGATAGGTTTTGTCCTAGTCTAAATGTTAGGGTACAGTTAGAAGAAAGAATTGATCTAAATAGAGAAAAATATATTATTCCTATGCATAGAAAGAATTTTTGGACTAATAAGTGGATGCAGGAACCTAGAAAGATTTTTTGTAGATTGCAGGTCCATCACTGTGATCCCAGTGTGTAGTACAAGAGAGACTAGGGATCATTTAAAAGAAAGAGAGGATTAACACTGTGTTATAATTACATAAGATTGAGACATCTTGCTAAGGAATGCCCTGGTATAGATCCTTTTTGTCTTTGTTGTAAAGCTGTTTGTCATGAGGTTGAGGATTGCCCAAGGATGATTGCTAAAGTTGAAAAGATGAACATGAGACAAGAAAACTATAAAGAAGGTCAGGAGACTAAGAATATGTTAAAGAATCATAAAGAGAAAGAGTTAGAGACTATGTTAATACAGTTAAAAGAAGTAATGGATGATCACAAAGATATTAGTTTACAGAGATCCTAAAAGAAAAACAACGCATAGTTACAAGACTAGAAGACTTCGACATAGACTGTGTATTGGATGAAGAAACAAACGTGAATATTATGCCAGAAAGCACTTGTGGAATTTTGGGAAAGCCTGCTATGGTACCTTCATTGGGAAGGATAGGATTATTTAAAGGAAAAATGATAACCCTATGTGGAAGATTTTGAAGTCATTAAATTTGTTGAGAACAACGCCCCTTTTCCACTTTTGTTAGGAAATACTTGGATTAAGAAGGATCATATTAGAAGGAAAGCATAAGAGGAAGCCACAAAAAATAAAAATAAATAACTAAGGGATCTCATAGCTAGAATAATAGATCGACTGATAGAAGAACGAGAAGTTGAGTTGAAGCAGTTGAATGAAAGAGAAGTAGTTGTCAAAGTTGAAAGAGCGCAAGAAGGTTTGAAGGACCTATCCATGCAAGAAGAAAGTATGTCCACCCAGGACATAGTAAGAAAAGAGGTATTACCTTTGAACCCTTTGAGAGAACATCATTAGTACGAAATCACTACGCTAAGAGAAGATAAGAATACGAATAGAAAGAGGAATCCAGAGACTCAGATCACAGGAAAGAAGGAAAGGAAGCTCAATAAGAAGAAAGCCAAGTTAGAAAGACTACAGGAAGTTCCAGAGAAGACTTCGCAGGAGGCAGATCAACAGAGCTTGAACCTCGCCGGAATAACAGAACCACACAGAATGGGACTTCACCATGACGGAGCCATATGACCGTTGGAAGCACCCCGACCATTAGGATGATGCCTCATAATGGCTAGAAAACACAATTATGAGCGAATGGTCCATTGAGACTACACCATAACAGAATGATTCGTATTTATTGAGGCATTCCTACCCATTGGAGGAATCTGTTACGAAGTTTGTTTATTTAACCCGTTAGACGCTACGTCAGGACCACTTTTTTCCACTCGTGATTATCCAAGCTACCAGAGAACCGATTGTATATCGCACTGTGATTTCTAGACCTCGCAATCTGTTGGATTACCTCACTCATCTGTTCACCTACCCGATTTAATTGTCTACAAGTGTGAATGTCGGGTGAACCTAGCACGTTAGAGATATCTGCTGGGGATATCCTTACAAAGATAATTGTTGATAGACATTTTTCTATAGGAATATAGGCGTCGTCGAATGGAGGACTGTAAGAATCCCTGTCGACTGGAAGTCGTTCTAGTTGAAAGGTGACTGAAAAGAGAATCAAGCATCGGGATGATCTAGCTAATGCGAAGCACATCTCATCGATCTTGCCAGATTATATACCGCCTTTGGTTGGCATGGTTACCCGCGATAGTATCCCACGTGACTTCGAGTACACATTGATCACTGCATACATCCTGAAGGGGATACACGTAGTTGGATCCCAGTTAGGAAAGATCACAACCTTGAAGAACAACGACTTTAACCTTAGAGACAAGAAGAACTACGTGATGCTCCCACTGCATAGTTATTTGATGAAGATGACTGGGAAGAAGTTGCGCATAGTCTCCTAGTTGTGGATTAGGGAGCTTGCGCAATCAACGATACTAAACGTGATGAATATCCCTCACTTTGGTCGACATCAAGAGGTTAACGCATGCATTAAACTCCTCTTGACGTGCTATCACGAAAGATATCTATGGATTGACACGCGCATTACTCTGGATCCGGTGCTGATCCACCTGATCACAGGACTGAGAATGCATGGACCAGACCCTCAACAGTTCTACCCAAAGAAGAATTCATATTTCTCCCTAACACAGTGCATAACGAAGGATTATGGCGATGTAGAAAAGGGAAAGAGAGGCTACAAGGTAGCCTCCATCCAGTATGGCTTAGTGCACATACCTTGTCAGCTTATAGATGGCAAGCTCTTTAGAAAGAACTGTACCATGCAGGTCACAGGATTCATAGTGGACCTCGCAGGAAAGTACGTGGAGGGGATGCAAATGAACTGGGTGAGTTACCTCGTCAACGAGCTCAAGAAAGAATGTCGCGAAGTGTAGGATCAGGGGTATGAATTCCATTTCACTCGGTTACTTGTACTGATCACATTTGTTGCTTGGCAGATGCCGGAAGGAGCAATATTTCTAGAAGTTGAGCCGTCGGAGTCATTGGCTGCAAGGTTCTCCACCTTATGGTATACGAATGACATGTTGAAGCAGTGGCAGTTGAACGTTTTGTTCCATGCCTACTACCAGCAACTAAAGCATGCTATTGAATCATTTCCATGCATGGCACATAACATATTGCACCAGTAAATACCACTAGTGAAGTTCCGTGCAAATTGACACTTTATTTATATCACTACGCACCAGGATGAGAGTAAGGAGGAATTGCAGTTCTATTATAAGATGATAGACAAAGACATGGAGGAGATCACCAAAGAATGGCCGGTGGATTTCCTGGTACCGGTTGAAGATACAAAAATCTCTGACCCCGACATCATAGGAAGTCCCTTGTTCACCCGGGTCGAACATGATGGATAGACTAGCACGAATAAAAAGAAGAAAAAGGAGGAAGTACAAAACACAAAAACTGATGAGGAGGACAACGCCTTAGAGGAAAGTGGGATTGACTCGCCCGCAGGAGGAGGAGGAGACGAAGTGAATCCAGAAGAAGGAGGGGAAGAAGGAGAAAAGAAAGGCAAAGGTGAATTTACACCACCGAAGGATCCCCCTATTGAGGCCAAAACATCGAAGAAGAGGAAGGTTTCTCTACAGAAACCCTCAACAAGAAAGAAGACGTGCGCCAGTAAGCCCAAGATGAAGTCCACGCTTACAGAGGATGACGTCGATCTAATCATCGCAGCTGTGGAGGATGCTTCAGAGGATATCTTGCAACGATATGGAGAAAAACAGGAGACGATGTATGAAAGAATCAAGAAAGAGCTGAATGAGATACAACAAGCCATCCATTCGATCCGTGCAGTACCTACTACGCCTTCTTCATTGAATATTGCAAAATTGGGGGATGGGCCCATCCAATTACGAAGAATAGCATATGCAATAGAGGCTCAAATTCATCGAGTCCATGAAGAAAAGGAGAAGGCTACATAAGCCTTGAAGCAAGAAAATGAGGAGGTCTTAGAGAAACTACGAGTTGCGTAGTCTTGCGTAATCGCCTACGAGAAGGAGAAAGATGAAATTTGGGCGATGTTCAAGGAGGACAAAGAAAAGATGCAGAAAGAAAAAGACCAGTTTCTTGTAGAGAAGACTGCGGTCAAAGAGGTAGTGACTAAAGTGTTATAGCAATGGTGAGGCAATACAAGGAAGAATCCTACCTCGATCCAATCGTTTGATGTCGTTCCATAGTTGAGCACTTTGACCCAAATCTTTACACCTGTAAGAAGTTCTCAACAAACAAGCGATGCAATTATACAGTGATAATATATAAAATGAGTTCGCACATCAGATAGCACAATCCATTAATAAACATTACAAACATGCCCATGGATAATAATCATATATTTGCAAGATATCGATAGGACGGGAAAGGAGTATTTCTATTAATAATTGATCAACAGAAGTATGAACATTACAGACTTCCGTGTCGGCACGGTTTGAAACCAAGAAACCAAGTTCCTTCCAACTGGGTCTCCACCAAAGGTAAGCTCATAGCAAAGAGGTAATGAGGTCCTCTCGACAATAAGGAAAGAGCTTGGGGGTTGAAAACTGTGTTCATACTTGAGGGACAAAGGGATGCAGACTCAATATGAAGTAATTTCTCCAAAGTAACTTTGCTCTCAAAGTTGAATGTTTTCTCCTCTTTTTCCATAGCTTGAAATTGTGCTCTTATAGCCTCCAGAATGAAACTGAAGGGCCGAGTCATAACTTTTCCAGTATATGGAAGGCCAAAGATCAGAGATATTTTGTTGTGACATGGAAACCCGACCTCATTTTGTATTTTCTAGCACAAATCCCGATATATGCAAGTTGTAGTGGAGCAACAAGCGTATACACATCTTGCAAAGAAGTTAGAGAGCATATATGTGGAAAAATATATGTTTTTGGTTGTGGATTTATGAAAAAGGGGTTGATAAGTCTGCATAGGGAAATGGAAAAAGGCCCTCTATGCAAGATAGCAATGGTGATTCAAATCTTGCTATAACATAAAGCAATTTTATCTATGTCGGGCTTGGCACAGGAGGAACAAGAGTCAACCGAGATTAAAGTGGGGAGGCTCGTTGAGGCCATTAAACAACTTCAAGCAAGGGTAACAAAGTTATATCTCCAAGCAGTGTCGAGCACTCTGCAAGAAGTGCATGATCAGAGGGAGGAAGTCGCCAAGAGAACAGTTGGAAGGATCAGGACCCTCGCCTTATAATGTAAGCAGTTGAGTGATCAAAGTGTGAAAACCTATGAACTCCTTATAGAAGATCCAGAGCTGAGGAATATGGAAGCACAACTACAGGAGGCGCAATAGCAGGTCTCCACCATACAGGCGCATATGAAGCTACTCAATGCGGTCGAAGGAATGAAGAGATCACAGGAGCAATGTGCAATCCAACAAAATATTACTTCCATCGAAAGTAGAGTCACGGAGGTTACACAGAGACTATAGCCGGTGCAGGACGAAGCCTGCATGATTTTTGAAGATATTGAAGGCTAGACCAAGTGGTTGCGACAGTGGAATAAGGCCTGGAAGGGCCTGTTACAGAGCAAGTGATTCAGGAGTTCATCGAGTAGGAGGCTCTAGCGAAGAAGTAAGTCGAGGAAGCTCGAGCTAAGCTAGAGGCCTTTGAAGAAGCGTTTCCATGATCTGAGTGACTCGGGATGAGTCACAGATGAGTGTTGGGGGCTTGTTGGCCCTTGACCAAGTTTTGAGGAAACATTGGTCATGTTTGATCACTTTTGGGACTTCGACAGGTTGGTCGAAGATGGAGCGCCAGATGGAGCTGAGATCACGGGATCTCACTTATTTCGCAGAATTGTGGACCCAACAAAGTGTTTACTAGGGTTTATGTAATGGGTTATGGGATGTCGGCCCATGGGTTTACCCATGTTTAGGCCTTTTTGTAAAAGTATATATAGGAAGGAATGTAATGTAGAAAGTAGTAGAAGCTTAGTGCAAGTGATGTAAGATCTGGCTGGTTGGCTATGTGCACTATATGTTGTAAGTGTTAATGTTGTCTCAGTGAAGAGTATGTTAATTCTTGCAGAGCTAAGTGCAAGAGGTTGCAATTTTCTTTATGAAAACTGACTATGTAGAGTAAGGCTCTGTGCCTTGACCTGATTTTGGGAAGGAGGATCTGGTGTGCAGCGCACAAATATCCTGTCCTCTATAGAGTTTGGCTCTGTGGCTTGGGGCACAGGAGTAGATGAATGTAAGAATATTGAAGACTAATAAATAAGAAGAAGTCGTTGGTGGATGTAGCTCCACACTAGGGTGAACCACGTATATCCTGTGTCTTGATATGCTTTGTGCGATGTGGATTATGTTGTTTATCTGCTTAGTGTTGTTGTTATAATGTATGATGAATACATATGATGTTGTTTCTTAGTGCTTAATGGTATTAAATATAAATGAATGCTACATCTGAGCTAATGTTATGTGCTAAGTGATTGAAAGTGCTTGATCTTTATTATTACTGCGTTGATCTGTAATAAGGGTTTAATATGCGATGTGAATGAGACTCAAGAATTAATACTTATTGGTGTCCAAGTGCTCTGCTAAGTGTTGTAATTACAGATCTGTGTCCCAGCTTGGTTGTAGTCACCTAAGTCCTGCAACCCCCCATGCCTCTACCTTGCGTGAGACTTCATATGTTTTGCGGGTGTTGCCGAAAGGGTCGGTAGTTAGGGTTTTGTTGGTGCACTGTTGAAGCATTGAACCTTGGGTTTGCCCCTGTGCTAGCACATGTGACATGCTGATTTAGCACTTCAGGGTACCAAATTGGCCAGTGTAAATGTGACAAGTGGCACCACCTAGGAGCAACCACGTGGTCCTATCATAGGTCGACACATGGGCCAATAAACGAGCAACACGTGGTAGAGACACGTAGGCGGTGAATATATCAGGTTCAACCAATGGTTGGAAACCATGTGGCCCAGTCATGGGCTGCCACATGGCAGTGGGAAAATACCCAATGAGGGCTCGTAACCAAATTTTCAAAAAATAAAACAAGGCCCACCAAATCTAGCGGAGGTCCCGCCAAATCTGGTGGTCGACCTTCCGTATAATCCAACTCCGACAAATCTAAACTGTACTCCAAAATTGGTGGTGGTTTAAACCATATATATATGTTGTTATAACTACAAGCCCAAAAGGGGAGGTTCGCAGGCTCGACCCCGAGACCTCCCCCAACCAAACGCCTTACATAGCATCCGCCAATCGTTGAGCCAAATGACTCCATTGGTTAGTCCCCCTAACTTTAAACTTAAATGATGAGTTTTCCCATAGACAAGGGAGATGCATGTGCCCAACCCACACGAGTTCATATAGGCACATATTTCAATGCAAATTCCAACATATTAATTGCAGATATTTACACGTAGATCGAGGCAGAGAATTAGAGAAGGCCTAAAGGTGACATTGTCCGATGGAGACAATTTGATAGTCGTTTTTGGGTAATTTGATGACGTGAATCCAATGGAGAGGTTTGGTTTGGTAGTAGAGACTCCGATCAATAGGATAAATTCTGAAGAAGCCAATGTAAGCATGTTTTTCATTATATTGTTTCGTCATTAAATGTTGCAGCATAGTATGCTTGATACAGGTCTGAAGGAGCATGGAGAGGCTACAACAGGACAACACAACCAACTTGTTCCTTCTATTTCTTCTTTTCTTCTCTTCTTGCACATAAAAAATTCAGCTATATGTGTTGGCACAGGGGAAAACCCAAGGTTCAACTCTAACAGTGCACCAACAAACCCTAATTACTGGCCCTTTCAAAAATGCCTGCAAAGCAGATGAAGTCTCACCAGAAGTAGCAATAGGGGGGTTGTAGGACACATGTGTCTACAACCAAAGGAAGTGCAAGATGATTCCAGGATAAAAACAAAAGATAAACTAGAGATTATCAACAGTATTATGCTTAACTTCGTAGAGTTAGTTATATTTCTTATCTTCAGTAGGGAAAAGAACAATGCAATAACAGTATAACAAATAGAAAATAACACAACATCAACTACATAGAACAACAAGATTTTACGTGGTTCACCCTCTCCCTAGGGCTACGTCCACAAAACTGTGTTTATTGATAAGGTAGATGAAAATACATAGTTTTATCTGTGCACTCAGCTACAGATCCTTCTCTCTCTCCTCTTTATCTCCCAACCCTGCGCACCCAACTGCAGATTCAATCTTCACACCCAGCTGAAGATCCAAAATACAAGAATGCTCTAAGACATAACACTTTTACATATCAATCTCTCTATCTATATTTCTCTCTCAATTCTTCTAGACCTCTATTTATCATTCCATGACTCTTAGAAACCCTACACTGAAGTCCAGGTGTAAAAACCCTAGGTACCAAAACCCTAGGTCCACATAATTCGCATTTTAAGGACTTTGCCAACCTATTCTTCCTTCTTCTTTGCGAGGTGCTCCAAAGAACCCATTAATGTCTCCTTCTTGTTGTTGACTTGTCCATGATCTATCCTCTTTGTTGTTTTGTCTTCCTTGATCTTCTCTTTCAAGGACTTGCTTTCCTTTACTTTGTTCCTTATTTTATGCTTCTTTAACGACTTCGACCCTTCCTCGGTTTATGTTCCTTCCACACACTTCATACTTTGTCTTTCTTCCTCTTTAATATTCACTTCCTTCCTTAATATCTGACCAAGGGCCAACAAGCCCCCAACACTCACATGTGACTCGTCCTGAGTCACTGCAGGGTTAAGCCTCCTATATTACTTCGACTGCAGACTGCGTGGAGTAGCCTGTTCTTTATACTTTATCCCTCCTATCATGTGCAGACTGCATTTTCTTTGTCCGGTACCCAATTTCAATTGCACCTAGTACCTAGACCCTTCTTCCTTTCTTTTACTGATAGCTGCGAGGTAGCTGGTTGTCATAGTACAGTTTCAATAGACTCCCATTTACTAAACCATCCTTCCATTCTCCATTAAGGGTCTTCAACTGTGCAGCTCCACCTTCTATACCATAGGCAACCTCAAATGACCCAAGCCAATGTGTCCTGAACTTTCCTGGATGCTTCATGAAATTATTGTCATATAAAAGTACCAAATCTCCTTGTTTAAATGCTTTCTTCTTGATATGTTTGTCATGGTAAGACTTTTCTCGTTCTTTTTGTACCTGCCGATGAAATCCTGCAATGAACCTATCTTCCTCTAGTTCCATCAACTTCGCGAGCCTGTCTTGAACAACACCGATGTCATCCATACCTGTAAATGTTGTAATTCTTAAACTAGGAACTAACTATTCCATAGGTACCACTACTTCCAATCCATAAACTAACTTAAAGGGAGTCTGTGTTGTTATCTTTTTGCAAGTAGTTCGATAAGCCCATAACACTGCTGGAATTCTCAAATCCCAATCATCTCTGTTAACACTGCAAATCTTAGTCAACGTTGTCTCCAAGATCTTGTTGAAAGCTTCGACAGTACCATTCGCCTGTGGGTGGTATGGTTTGCTCTTCTGATGGTGAACTTTGAACTCCTGAGTCAATGCTTCAATTGTTTTGTTAATGAAGTGTGTGCCTTGATCACTCATAAGGATCTTTGGGCATCCAAATCTGGTTATGATATCAACAAAGATGAATTGCGTAGTTGTAGCTTCACTACAGTACTTAACTGCTCTTATTTATGTCGATCTGGTCAAATACTCTGTAGTAGTGATAATGTATCGAGCTCCTGTGTGATTTCCTGGTGGGTTGATAGGTCCCACAAAGTAGATAGACCATTTCTCAAATTCCTATAAAGTTAGTTGAGGTGCTAAAGGCATCTCATCCCTTCTGGATGGCTTCCCTACTCTTTGACATACATTGCAGGCTCTGTGGTATTCCTTAGCATCCTTATGTAAAGTGGGCCACTAGAGGCCAGCTCTAAGAACCTTCTGCGTTGTTCCTTTCTCCACATAATGTCCTCTTGCGATGCCTTCATGTGCTTCTACAATAATCAATGGTCTTTCTGAATCCATAACACATCTTCTTAAGATCTCATATGGTCCCATATTATATAACTGTCCAACTATAAGTTGAAAATCTGTAGTGTGGACTACCAACTATTTCTTCTAAATAACTGTGGAAAGGAACTGGACTATCTTGTCGAAGTGATCATCGACTTTTCTGATGGCCAACAACTATGCATCTGGTAGTGTATCATCCAAACTTTTAGGTTCCTCTCCATGTTCTAACCTAGATAGGTGGTCAGGTCCCTTATTCATTCTTCCTGGCTTGAACATGATATCAAAGTCATACTCCTAGAATAATAGTAGTCGTATGCATATTCTCCCCCCCAACACTGTCTTGTTGACTAAGTACTTCAATGCAGAATGATCAATGAACATCTTAAAATATCCTCCCAACAAGTAGTGTCTAAACTTTTGCAGTGCATATACCATAGCTAAGCCTTCTCTTTCAGTGGTAGTATAATTCATTTCAGATGTGGAAAGCTTCTTGCTAGCAAAGGATATAGGGTGGTCAATATCTCCTGCACCTGGCTGTGCCAAAACTGCTCCTAATGCAATGGATGAAGCATCGACATGAACATTGAATTCCTTACTCCAATCTGGAAAAACCAAAATAGGTGCAGTGACCATTTTCTTCTTTAGTGTGTCGAAGCTCTGCTGGAATTCTTCTATCCAATGAAACTTACTATCATTCTTTAACAAATTTTCCATGGGTGTTTTTATCTGTGCATAACCTTTAATAAACTTTCTATAATATTCAGCGTGTCCCAATGCAGTGCGCAACTGTCTAACCGAAGTAGGAGGAGGTAGATCAACAATGATAGCAATCCTGGAAGGATCTACCAACAACCCCTGTTTACACACAGTGTGTCCTAACAACACTCCAAAAGGTGAAAAAAAATACACTTCTTCAGGTTCATGGAAATATGACATTTCCCACACTTATCTAACATTAATCTCAAACATTCAATATGATCTTTCAGTAGACTAAAAACGGCCTAGTCATCAAAGTATGCCTCCAAAAATTTATGTAAAAATTCCTTAAATGCTTCAGCCACCACCCTGGAAAAGATGGCTGGTGCATTCTTCAAACCAAAAGGCATCACAGTGTACGGAAAAGAACCCCATTCTGTTGAAAATGTAGTCTTATGTCTGTCCTCCTTAGCAATTCTGATCTGGTGATAGCTTGAAAATTCGTCAGTGAATGAATAAACTTCCTGTCCTCCTACATTATGAGCTAGAACTTCATCAGTAAAAGGTGTAGGAAACAGATCATGTAAACATGCATCATTCAATTTCCTTATATCTACACAGATTCTGATTTCTCCTGAATTCTTATCTTGGACCACCATTGGTCTGATCCATTCAGATTCTTCAACTGGTTCTATGATTCCTGCTTCCAACATTCTATCTAATTCAATCTTAACTTTCTTCTTGTATTTGGGATTCAGTCTGTAAGGCCTCTGCTTGATAGGCCTTGCATCTTCTTTCAAAGGAATCTTCATTTCTCCCATGGGCCCTTTAATTCCCTTCATGTATGTGAACTTGGTTGGAAGAAAGTCCTGATACTCATGCAATAGTTCTGTAATCTTATTAATAGTAACATCATCCTAATATTCTCCAACATTTTCCAACTTAGGTGTCTTCTCTGTTCCAATATTAAGCTTCCTAATTTTAATAGGTTTCCCAACAAAAGGTAATTCAATCCCTGGTGCTTATATATCTCTTTGTCCTTCGGTTTCTAAAATGTTCACATTCCTAGGGTCATCATCCTCATCAACATTAATATTATAACAACCCTGTAACTTCTGAAGAGGCGCAGTCCATTCATCTTCTTCTTGTTCAAGAGGGAGGTCAGGTACTTCCTCAAAGACCTTCTGTTTTACAATTTGTAAGGCCTGATCTATTGTGGGGTACTGAATTTCAAATAGGAATGTAGCTATAAAGTTCTGGGTCATATCATACCAATATGTGGTGGCTAAGTGGAGTTCTTCTTGAAGATACCAGTTGATAGGCATAGTATCTAAGGTGTTAATGAACTTATGTACCCATTGTTCTTTAGGAATGTTGCTCCAAGCTTCCTCACAACTTCACATATTGCCCTTAGGAAAAATCTGACCTATGTATCGAACTTAGCAACCTTCATCTTGGTCTGAAAAGTGCACTGTCAACAAGGTGTGACATTGTACCCATTCCGCAATGTTCTTCTTATGGGATTCCCACCATCTAGATGGTGTTTCTTTCAAGGCTTCAGCTAGTACCAAAAACCTCTGTTGTGTTGGTATAGTTCCTTCAAATTCAAGTAGAAATGTCTCTAAATTATTCAAGCCATCAAATGTAGGAAGATTACTTACTTCTGTGCCAATCCAACAAACTGCCTTGGTCAATATGGCACACCTCCGCGTAGAGACTTCATACATTATGTTCTTCCAATTTTCCAATGCTTCTTCTGAATTTGATGATCATGCAATCTCACTTCGCCAACTTAGATTTCTATCTGCTGTAGGATTAATATAATCCTGCTGTCCTGCTGTCAGTTTATAGATGTTTTCTAGCTCATAGGCACGATCTTCTTCTATTATAGGTTCTGTTTATCTATGACCTTCATCATGATCAAGAGGTGCAATGACCCTAAGGCCATCACCCTCAAACATCATTCTTCTCTTCCAACTTCATACTGTATTATCAGGTGTTGTAATTCCTGCACAACTCTTTCATCTTTAATCAAATTGATACAAGTATACAAGAAGTCCACAAGATCGCTTACCTATTTTGCTCGCCTAAGTGGGACAGGCTGATCAAATGCCGAAGGAATTTCACATTCCCTTACTTTTGGTTGTGCCCTAGATGAAGAAGCATGCTCAACTACAAATTCTCTCCTTGCTTCTTTAAAAGTATGCTTCTCTTTCCTTGGATCGAACAATGTTTCCTTCTCTGAAACTCTTCAGATCCATGATCCATCGATAGTATTTCCTGGAGTCACCCTATCTTCTCCTGTGACAACGCCTCCTCTAGTAATAACAACGACTCTGGGTTCCTCACTACGAGGTTCAACTGATATTAGTTGGACTTGCTGGTTTCCACCTCGTCTTTCCTGAAATTTGGCTCACAATACTGGACAGTCTACAATGACATGGTCGAAAGAATTACATTAGTTGCAAGTAGTGCAAGGGTTCTGACAATCCCATTCCAAATGAACTGACTGGGTGTAGTTATAGAAAATAATCTAGCCTCGATCTTGACCCATGCCTCCTCCTCGTCCTCTTCCTCTGAACCCACCATGAGGATTGAAGTTTCCTCTTCCTGCAGAATTGAACTGTGCACAATTACCTTCTTTCTGTAATTCTCCTTGAATACTATATGCATCCCTTGACCTTTCATGCATGAGGTCATAAGCCCTATAGTCCTTCTCATCATGCCCCACAGATTTTCAGAATGCACAATAAAGATTGGTGGGTGTTTGAACATATTTCTGTATATAATAACATTCACCAAGGCGATGTCTATTTCTACATACCTCGCACCATGGTAAAGTAGCATGTTTCAAAGGGTTAGAGGCTCCAGAGGCCAAATATTCATTAAATAAAGGACATTTCTTTTTGTCATGGCCCTCTACTTTACATCTGATACACCATATGTCTTCTCTTTTCTCCTTTCCTTTATCTTTCTTCATGTCTTCAAACTGTAAAGATAAGCTAGTTAATTGATTCAAAATCCGACTCATACCTAGATTGGATTCTCCTACAGGGGATGCTTCTAGTTTCATGGCAATCTCTAATGCCTTAGCCCGTGAAGAAACCTTCTGTTGCATTAGAGGGACTCTAATGTGTGGAAGGAGGGCAACGATGAACCATTATTTATGTTTTTTGTCTGGAATCAGAAAACTTAAATGGCGTGTCAAGGTCTTAAACCTCTGATCAAATTCCCAAATTGGTTCAGTTACCTTCTTCTTGATTTCCTTCAACTTTGTAATGAACTGCGACTCCAACTTAGGCTTCTTGAACTCTACACTCAACATGGTCTTAATGTCATCCAACGGTTTAGGCTATGCAGATCCTGTAACAAATTTCATATACCAACTTAATGCACGATCCCTCAAGGTAGTACTAAACTGAGCTCTCTTAACAACTTCATCAGTGAATTTCTTAATGCTCCATACAGATCCATCTCCTCTGAAAATGGGTAACCTCGTTTCGTCTGCCATGGATTTTCCTTGATTTCTCAACTGAGTATATACTAAACTGCTTGTAATAGTGCTCTGAGTGCTCTGATTACTCTGGTTACTCTGGTTACTTACTACTGGTAAAACAATAGGAGGAGTGGTAATACTTACTTCGACAGTAGGCATAGTCCCTGAATTTTCTGGTTCTCCTTGGTGAATTTATTCAGTCTCTACTTCCTCCGCCCTTGCGAACTTTGAATGCTCTTCGTCTGATCTCCCTACTTCTTCTCCACTGTAGAAATATCCGTCTTGTGCCAATGATCCATAACTCTACTTTAAAAAGTTCGCAAGAAGAACCTTTCTGAATGATCTCCCACTGTGTGTGTGTCCAACCTCTACGTCACAGTCGTTGTCTGAATTTTTGAACATTAGCTTAAAAATTCAATTGATTACTGTATCTTCAAGATATTCTTCTCATGTAATAGCATCTTAATCTTCAACTTCAAAAAGTCTAGAAAATTCCTCTAGGTCCCTTGAAGAAATACCTCTCTGCTTGACTATATGATTCTACTCTGTCGATAGAAAACTCAGTAATGTACCCTCCAATAGTCCTATCAAACCAGAGATCCACTGCTCTAGACACAATGTTATCGACTTTCTTGACTTTCTTGATCAACGTCGCTGTCCAAACCACAGGTGGTCTAGATCTAATTTTGAAATGAGTGTCTTCTAGTCTAGCTAGTCACTTGTACAAATCCTTGTGAACTCCTGCAAAGAAAATCTCATGCACATTAGTAAATATGTACCTTCCCAACCAATCTTCTGTACTAATGTTAGGGTTCTTGTTCTGAGCTACAACGAAGTCCCTTTCTTGTTCTTTTATCCACTTCTGAATTTCTGTCTTTGATGGAAAACACCTTGACATTCCCTCAAGAGGATCCTAGTCCCGACAATGGAACCATTTGTTGGCACAGGGGTAGACCCAAGATTCAACTCTAACAACGCACCAACAAACCCTAACTACTGGCCCTTTTGGAAACACCTACGAAGTAGATGAAGTCTCACCCGAAGTACCAATAGGGGGGTTACATGACACATGTGCCTACAACCAGAAGAAGTGCAAGATGATTCCAGGATAACAATGAAATATAACCTAGATATTCTCAACAGTATTATGCTTAACTTCACGGAGTTAGTTATATTTATTATCTTCAGTAGGGAAAACAACAATTCAATAACAATATAACATATATCAAATAACACAACATCTATCCTTGTCCATGATCTATCCTCTTTGCTTCTTTGTCTTCCTTGATCTTCTCTTTCAACGACTTGCTTTCCCTTACTTCGTTCCTTCTTTAACCACTTCGACCCTTCCTCAATTTGTGTGCCTTCCACACACTTCATACTTTGTCTTTCTTCCTCTTTAATCTTCACTTTCTTCCTTAATACCTAACCAAGGGCCAACAATATGTGACAAATAATTTGTAGCACTTGAATGATAAGTGGCCAAAAAAGTAGTCAGGAATCTCGTAGTTTTAGGATCTTTGTATCGGGTTGCATCTATGCTTGGATCTGAGCAACAGATCTAAGTCATTCTATGGCTCCACGATGATGGGGGTCATTTACTATTCTTCCTCTTTTTCTGTATTGAGTATGTGGGAATGGTGTCCATGTCAACATCATGGATACCTCATGAGAATGAGACCTTGTGAATCTTGTAAACATTCTTGATCACATTCCGATCTGTTTTTGCCATCACCGAAAAGGGACTTTGGCCTTACAACTTGTAAAGGAGAGACATCATTACAACGAGCAGAATAAAGTGATCAATATTTGGAGTGAGACCCGAAGACGTAGCCCACATCGAGTGAACTCTATTATCAAGAGAAGTTTCATATCTATTATGTGTATTATGTTCTTATGTTTATTTTCCATGAATTTCCGCACATAGAATATTAAATGCAAGAATGACATATAATACATAAGGAAGCTAAAAGGTTTTTATTCACTTTGGATTCAAGCTTATAAATACTTGAACTATACCTTTAATTGCAATCCTCTCAAGTAAAGAGATCTATAATTGACCTTTTGGAGGAGTGATAGGATCAAACAATTATTGGAAAATTAATCACCCCCGGGTTCAGATCAAACCATGACAACAAAATCATGAAAATCTACGAACAAAATTAATAATTCCCATGAAATATTGAACTTCTTTCTTGGAGGTGGGGGAAGGGAGGTTTAGAATGGCAGTAATCCTCTCAGGATCTATACTTATCCCTGAATTTGAAATAATGTGACCGAGAAGCTTACCCTTCGTGACATCAAAAATAGATTTGGAAGGATTTAAAGAAACGCCATTTTTTTTGCAATGCATGAGAACTTTTCTAAGATGACTGAAATGATCCAACCGATTTTTAGAATAAGCAGTCAAATCAAGATAAACTTGGATAATCTTATTGATTAGATCATCAAAAAATATCTGCATAGCTCTTTGAAAGGTGACACTTGCATTAGATAATCTAAACAACATACATTCATAAGAAAATGTGCCCCAGCGTGTGGTAAATGTGGTTTTATATCTATCAATCCTTTTTACCTTGATTTGATTATATCCATAAAAACCATCAAGTAAGGACATCATTTGAGACCCTGCGACTTGTTGTAAAATCATCTCCATATTAGGAAGCGGAAAATGGTCTTTGACATTTGCCTTGTTTAATGCGTGGAAATCGACACATAATCTTATCTGACTAGTAGGTTTCCGAACATGGACTATATTTGAAACCCATTCAGAATACTTAACTGGAAAGACCATATGAGCTTTCAATAATTTTTCCAATTCTTTCCTAATGGTGGCTTCAAGCGCAGGATTAACAGGTCTTTGCCTTTGCCTAACTAGTTTTTCCCCTTCCTTGATAGGAATGGCATCCGCATGAGAGTAGGATCAAAACCACGAAGATCCTCATATGACTAGGAAAAAACATCTTGAAACTCATGGAGCAATTCCATGAATTTCACTTTCTCTTCATCAGAACATTGGGCACCTAATTTAATGATCTTTGGAGATTCAAATGTCCCAATATTCAAGGAAATGATGTCACTAACTTTCCTTTTCGACTCCTCTTCCTTATGTGTTTTTTTGTTTCCTACATCACTTGACGAAAATGAAGTTTCAAGAGGAGTCAAGCCTTTAGGAAATTTGCCATCCTCAACATAGATGATTTCCTTGGGTTTATAAGGTTCATTTTGTATGAAAGTCAAAATGCCTTCATCACTCGGGAAAACCTACCATGATTCTACATTGTCAGGGAGGTGAGGACGATATACATATTGGAACGTACAATTGGGTCTTTGAGCTAAAAGCTATCGAGTAGGAGAAGTTGCAAAAAAAACTAATCTATCATCCATTGAATTAAGTTCCCTCTTAACATGAGTGATGTTGAAAGATAACATATTTGAAATCAGCATCCAAATATCTTGGGTATAACGTTTAAGTAACTTATTGTTTGGTACATAAATCTTCCATACAAGATTCACAACAAGTTAAGAATTACCAAATGCTGTAAGCTGGTTACAACAAAGGTTATATTCGTTTTCAATACCCAACAATAAGGTCTCAAACTCAACAACATTGTTTGTATAAAAAAATTCCAACCTATAAGAGAAATTGTGAATTTTGCCTATAGGGGAATATAGAATGATGCTAACTCCATTACCTCCATTTGAACATGAGACTTCGAAATGCATGTGCCACATGCCATCATTAAAATCAATTGGTTCAAGTATAGTGTCACCTTCATTATCAAAGATAGAGTACACCCCCAAATCTTCTTCGAGATAATTTACAATGGGTTGGGGAATGCTCTGTATATAGGGTGAAATTCTTCCCTCCCTAAGAACTATAATGTTATTTTTGTTTCGAGGGATGGATAAATGTGTACCATCGAGAGAAAGGTATCCACTAGTTAAGGCTTGAAAGTCCCTTCCTAAAATAATTGAGTAGTTACTCACCGAAATATCAATTACTTGGATATTGAGAGTTGTCCTTATCTCGGGATTTGCACACAAAACTAAGGTTACATCCTTGATCTCACCTATAGTTGATTTCTGCAGATTATTATAAGAGTGAATGCTTCTATAATTTTCATTGGTACAAGATAAGCCAAGCTCTTCCATGATAATTTTAGACATCAGACTTGGACTGGACCGACCATCAACTAGGAACCAGTAAGCTATTTTATCCATGATTTTTACTGAGATATAGAAAGGGTTTTTTTTTTACAATGTTCCTAAAATCATTTACACCTATCCTATTTATAGTTGAGTCTTTTTCCTTTGACTCTTCAAATATATTGGCTATGGTAGAAATATTACCTTCCATAAAGTCCTTAAGATGTTTCCATTGTTTTCGGACGACAACCATGTACAAAAGGGTAGAATAACCTTTGATATTAGCCAATTGGTTAAGGATATTGTACTTAGAAGAGGGAAGAGGAGGATATAATCCTTGATTGCTTGAGGTTATGACAGTTTGTGTATCAACACTTTGACAATATGAACTATGGGCAGAAGAAGTGTGGGGACGATCAAATTTTCCCTTGGCAATGTAAGATTTATTCCTAGTATTCACCACCATAATATCTTCTGGTTCAACCCAATCTAAAACAATGATTTTGGTATCAGGCCTTTTTCCAAAGATCTTATCTCTAACATTTATTTTAACTTCACAGGAATTTTCATCATTATTTTCTTCACAGAGGTTACACCAAGTGCGATTCATTATGGATTTTGGCTGAAAAGTGATTTCATTAATATTTCTAAAAGGTGCTAGGGAAGAAGAAGAATCCCCGGGAGAAGAGGAAGAAGAAATTCCTTTTCGTTCATAGGCTATCATCCTATTGTTCATATCTTGCAGGAGTTGTAGAATGGCAAACATGTTTTTTTTCTTGACCAAGTCTCCCTTAGGAAGACCCGTTATTTCAAGTTGCTCTTGATATTCTATACAATCCTAAAGGGAGAAACCGAGATGGTTGATAGCCTTTTCTTCAAGTCTGTGATGATAAGGGGAAGGTAAAGGATTATAATAATGCATGGAATCAACTTGATTTTGAGGACGGATTAGTTCAGGGATTTGATTATATAGTTTGGTGAAACAAAGGTTAAAAAAATTAATGGTTTCACCATCCTTATAGGAAATATTGTTGTATTCCCTTAACTGATCAGCTGGACTCTTGGGCTGTCCATAAGTGGATTTGAACCAATACACCAGTTCTTCCCAAGTTGAAAGGATTTTGGGAGGGAGGTCAAAAAAATATGTTGTAGCTTTCCATTCAATAGAATTGACAAATAGATGCATGCACGTGTTTTTATCATTAGCCCCTATGTTATGAAAAGAATTAGAAAAGGATATCAGGTGTTCATTTGTGGTAACAATACCATTTCCTAAGGACCTAGGTAAATTATCTTTGAATTTTGGTAATGGTTGGGTGGCTGGTGCGAGATTCAAGAGAGAATACATGTGCCAGGGGGTGGTTGTAGCATCTTCCTCAAATTGAAAAAGTCCATACTTCTTAATTACCTTAGCAAGATTGGTAGTAGATTGAATAGGGACTTGATGAATATAGATACTACCAATCATAGATGAAGCATAGGGTTGCGAGGAGGAGGAACCTATGGTGCCACTACCACTACCCAAAGATGTCATGTTGAAGGTGATAGGCATGGGTGATGAAGATGAACTGGAAGAATTAGATAGGGTTCACCTAAGAGCACTTTGTTGTGTTGATAAGACAATTTTTCTTCTTCCTATTTTAGAAATAGGGGTAAATTCAAGGGACAATCATCTTCTTCTTTGAGAAACAAGAGAATTAAAGGACATGGAATAAAATATTAAATAGGTAATAGGAAAGGGTACTGTTGATTTATGGGATTCCTTTTCCTGGCTTCCCAACGTTCACGAATATTTATGTCCCTTTCAATTGCTTCCCAAGAGCGTTCAAGTTCAACACGAGTACTGGCAGTTTCTAAAATAGTGTTGAATAAAGTCAAAATAATGGTCTGGTCATCAAGACCGTTTCCAATATTAGGTTGTCTCACAATAGGTATTGTCATGGAAAAACCAGTCAATGAGTAATCAGAAAAAACAAAAAAATAAAATAAAATAATGCGAGAGAAATGGAATGATCTCCCCAGTATGGCCGCCAAATAAATGTTGAGGAAAAGGTATGAAGAACCTTGCTCAAGTATTTTCAGATCTTGCTATGCTAAGGCAAGATAGTTTGGAATGTTACTCAGAGTTTATAGCCTTAAATTCAAAACAATCACTTAATCCACAATTAATATGCATGAGGGATCAATGATGGTTTTATATTTTATATGAAACTGTGCAAAATAAAGAAAGCAAAAATATACATAAGTGTGTACATGGATAAGAGACAAGAATAAAAGAAAAATATGAACAATATCATTAAGATACACATGTGAGACTGAAATTAGAAATCTAAATTTTTTATTAACTTCATTATGAGATACAAAGCATAATTATTTTTACAAACCCCTACGAGGGTGGGGACCAAAGTTAGATTTAGAAGTCTCCGATGGGCACCATACAAAAATACTGTGACAACAAAATAAAACTGAAGCTAAAGGTTTGGATCAACTTGCCATAAAAATGTTGTCACTTGACTCTCCAAAATATTCTTTATCAATCATAAAATATAATCCATAAACAAACAAGAACACACGGACTGCCAAAGATAGATAATACACCTTTAGAAATAAGATTATGAAAAATATGATTCAGTTTTGAATCATGCTACCTTCAATAAGACCCTGCTGTCATCAAGATGGTTTAGTTTTCTAGTAAACTCAGAAGAAATGAAGAAAATAATTATATCACAAGTATAGACCTGACCTTATATCAGAAGTTCCCGTTCTGTTCTCTCTCCCCTTTGTCTCTTCTTTTGATTGAGATTTTATTCTTTCCCAATAAGTTATGGTAGTTCAACTACCTTTCTTTTGTTAAACTTAATTAGCTTAACTAATTAGTTGAGACAAATAAATAATAATACATAAATAAGGGTCTATTTAAATAATAACTAAATAGGTGGGACCCCTTGTCACTCTAATTTTCATTTCGTTAATGATCACCAAAATATGAAATATAACACCCCAAAAATTAACTCAAATATTTGCCTTGTAACTCCCATCCTCATATAAATACTCAAATATTTAGGTATCAAAATAAAACATGACTATAGCAAAAAATAGAATTATATCCATGTTGTCCAAAATATTTTGTATAAATGTGTCTTTGCTGTCCAAAACATTATATCATCATACCAATAAAATCTGTCCTCAAAAGAAAATAACATTAAAAAGCATTAAAACCCATATTTGATGTGAGAGGAATTTTGCCTCTTTTCATTGCTACCTTCTTTTGTTCCTTTTTCTGATTTGTCCTGTGCAACAACATTCAACTGATTGGAACCTTGTGGGTGGATTTCACTGATGACATGGGAACAACTATCTTTGAGGTGGAGAAGAGAGGACATTGATTTAAAGGAGTCTTTGGAAGACTTGGACTTGGAGGGATTAGCCACCCCTTTTCCTTTATCTAATTCTGGCTCGGGGATGACAATTTTTAATCTCTTGCTTGCCTAAGAGGACTATACTGGCGAGGAAACATGATCATCTTGGACATTTGGGTTGAATTGTGGTGGAGGAGGGGGAAATGACAATGATATTGTAGGCCAACCCTGATGATGAGCAACAGGCTGATGGAAAATATCTTGCCAGAAATCATTGGCAGGTGGTTCTGTATGCATAGAAACATGAGGGGGGACACAAATACCAGGGAAATTTTGATATGGATGGAAAGGAGGCCTCTTGGGTCTAGGTTGCAGAATTCCTTGGACAACTAGATAAAAAAAACCAGCTTGGAAAAGATGATTTAGTTCTTGCAGATCAACATCAAAATGTATTGAAAATCGTGACCTTCTATCGCCTCTTTGCCAATTATTTCCTCTACCTTTGTTTGCACCTCTGCCATTGCTGCCCCTGCTAAAGAAACTCATCCTGAAGAAATACTCTAATCAGAATATGAAATTTTTTAACAATCCATTCACTAATACTCTACCTAAATAAAATCAAGATGTTGGCTCTATCATTCACAACAGAAGCATATGCAATCCATCCATTGACACAACCCACCAAATCCAATAATCAATTGCAATTTGAACAAGGAATGATAGGGTCATTGGGAATATGAGGGGATTTATAATGAATGAAAAATGGTAGCATGGATGAGAACCAACAATTGAATATTGTTCAAGCAAAATGCAGAGCCCTTTTCTTCCAAAAACAATATCTTCATATCACAATTTCCAACTAAAATCATCATTGAATCCCCTTTAATCCTTTTCCTTTAAAAATGAAATTCAAGACAACAGAACAAGGGATGGATTAAATGTTATTGGGAAGGTGGTGGGCATATAATGAGTGAAAAATGAGACAAGGAATGGGAATGAGACAATTATTGTTCTGTTACCGAAAATAACATTTATTAATTTATAATCAACACCTCAATTATTCAACAAAAATAATTTAAATATCCACAAAATCATTTGAATATCCACTATTTACCATGCCCATTTATTTCCAAAACTCCCACCAAATTTTGTTTGTGCAATTAAATTATTTTAAATTTCAATACACAGGATCCACGACATTTCGTTTGTGAAGACAAAATTTATCTTTAAAATACCATATCCACGATATCGAAATATTTTCTTTAAACTTCCCAATACCAATCTTAAAGAAAATGATACGATTGTCAAATTTGCAAGTTTTGTTCTCTTTTATTTTTTAAACCATAGATATCCTTTAAATTGGTAAAGCGTTCTGCATGGGATTGTCGATAAAGAAATTTGACTCAATCATAATCATAACCAGAATGCCTCAAGTCGGCTTGAGAGGATGAGAGGAAAACAATCGTAAAACCTTTCAACTGTGCATCACATACTATTTACATCACAACCCCAATTAACAACTGCAAAACAAATCGGGTACGAAACCCCAGTGCGAACCTAGTGAGCATCAAACCAACATCAACTTCAAGTTGATGAAATTCCGTCATGTGTTAAGCACAAGCAAGCCACAATTTTGTGAGTTTAATCAATCTTCCCATTGTTGGGCCGAGACCATAAATAAAAATTCAAGCCTGGGTTTGCATTTATTTACTTGGTCGTATATTGGATGGGAAAAACAAGGCATAGAGCAGACAAATATGCATAGGTATTGAGGAATGGTTGCAAGCAAAGCCAAAAAATACTTCTTCACAAACTTCCCAAAGTTACCGCAAGAAAATACATAGGTCTCCATAACCTTTCAAACAATGGTAAGGATAATATGAAAGGGCTGTAAAACTTCAAAAGTGTGATACGCAGTAAGGGTACAATACAATAATCACAAAAACCTACTGTTTTTTTTCTTTTACGGAGGAAACCCTCAAAATTAGTCATACGAAATGAGTGAAACCGAACTCATTCACCCAAAAACATTTTCCAACAACCATACCACAATAATACCACCTTTGTTATAGGCACCATGCGACCATATAACTCAAATAGAGTAGAATGTCAAATAATAATTTCAGTTGAAACACTTAAATGCCAACAGGAAGAAACCCAAATCGAAATGTATCTTACACAACCAAAATGCCCACACACAATCCACTGTAAACTTTGGAAAACAAACACATTCTACATGCAAACTCTAAGAGCCAACAAAATGATTTTATATGGAGCAGAGATAACAATTAATGAATGAAGAGGTAAAAGACCATACTTGTAAGAAGAATGCTAAAACAATTAACATAGTGCAATTATTTTCCACCAAGGCCAAGCACAATGGAGGTGTTACTAACCAGAGCAACCAAAACAAGCATGAGGAGAATAGTGAAGGTGGTGGATTTGAGGTAGGGTAAGAACAACGTGTAGTAAATGCACGTCGCTTCCCCTCCTTTCACATTAAATTCCATCAACCACAACCAAATATGGAGCACACTTAGCCTCCAATACCTTATTCCAAACATATGATATCAACCAACAAAACATATCATTCCCATTTTCAAAATCGAATCGGGCCTCCCTCTTATATTATTTCAACTATTATATGCCCATATAATACTTAGCACCCAAAATAACATGTCCCACATTCCTTTCTAGTGGAGTATTATAATTACACATAATAATCAATCATCCATAACAAATATGCCATAAGTTGCATGTGGCTGGTACTTGGAGTTTGAATAATATATCAAAATCTAGGTGTAGAAAGAATAAACTAAAATGTTTATTAAAATAAACATTTTCTCCTTTTTAAAATCAAATTGCTAGCACACTCAACATCCATCAATTGCACATAGAAACATGTTATGAACTCCCTCTCTATTCTCAAACTGTAGAATCTTTCTCGTAAGGTAAACATGAGCACAATAAGAGGAGCGTTTTCTTCATTATTTTTCCAAATGGGTCCCACCTATTTAGTATTATTTAAAATATATATAAGTAATAATGAATTGAAACCCATTTGCATGCAAGAATTTTATGTTGCACTTTTGGGCATCAACAGTGACTCCACTGATTCCAAATACAACAAAAATATACTCTACAAGAAGGAACACCCAATGTATACTCCATCTTGTTCCTGAACATGAACTTATTTGCCATAGAAGGAAGCATAGGCTTCAAGCAAGGGAAGTAAATAATAATGTAGAATTTGAGAATTTATATGATATAATAATATCATCGATTGATTCAAGTTCGCTAACTCAAATCGTTGCTTCGTGGTCAACATATTCTTACAAACCATTTGATTTTTCTAACATTGCAGGTTATCTTCATGATATGCCGTCTTATATCGAAAATCCCAATATTCCATGATGATAATGCTATTGGTGCAAGAGAGCACTGGGATGCTTTCATGGAACACTCACTAATGTGGAAATTTGTCACTTGGATGTACTATTCATATTCTTTTATATATCAGTAAAAAATGATTCTAGGAAGTGGTTTTTATCATTGCCTGATAGTTGGTAGTTGGGATCCCGACAAAACCTGCCCCCCCAATCACGTCGGAAGTTTTTTATGCATTAAGATAGATAAAAAACTTGTGATTCAGACCTTGATAAAAAACTTGATGATGATTAACGTCCACTAAGACTGAATTGGTCTATCAGACCTTAAGAGGGTAAGTGATTACTTGTGATTCTTTATAATTTTGTTTCTGTGCTCGAAAAGCATTAAGAGAAGCTTTCCAACATCACCATACTTTTGTTGAGTTAAGAGGTTAGGAAGGTTGGTAGTGTGATAAATATTTTGAAAATGAGATCTAATATGGGTATAGGCTGTAAAATCTAAGAGAAATTGTTTTTCATCTTCAACATTCTTAGTGTCACAAAGGTGACACACTCTTTCATCCCATGGCATTTTAGGAATTGACCAACGCCCAGTTTCACTATGGAGCTCGTGAGAATTTGTTCTTATCTTAGCAATGCTTATTTTTTTCCTTACACTTGGAAAAACAAATAGATAATTTTAATCTTCTAGATTAGGGTTGATTACATCTTTATAATACCTTAATTTTCTTTTTTCTTCTAACTCTTTATCACACCACATTTTCTCCTTAAATTTTGATTTAACGTTTTTTTGAATAGTATCTTTATTCTGAAAAATGGTTTCTTCCATGATTCCCCAATAGTTTAGCCAAGACTGGGCGTCTTTGTGCCATCCTCTCTTGATTCAATGGTGGTTATGACTTGATTTTGAAGCAATTTTAGGTAGCCTCTTGTCTTCCATGTTGTTTAACTTGTTCTTATACATTAGGTATCTATTCATAGCCATGCTCTCAATGGGGGAGAGGCTTGTTTCTAAGAGGAGGATGGGATAGGGCGTATTTCCTTTAATTTTGAGATTATAGGTTATAAAATTCTTTTGCATTTGCTCTATCTTTCTCCAGGATTCACAAGAGATACTACAACCCCAGACTTCACATCCATAAAGAATAAAAGGTGTAAAAAGAGTCTCAAAGAGGAGTTTCTTCTTATCCCAACTCCAAAGATCCGCTGATTTACAATTGTTTTCAAGCCCATAATAAGCTTTCCACCCCCCAATAATCCTTTTCTCAATGCTATAATTCCAATTGAGCTTGTGGTGAATATTAATTCTAAGATATTTGTATTAATTCACTTCCTCCAAGTTGTTTTTTTCATATACAAAGGTATCATAAGGGATCTAATTGGATTTAATAATCATGACCTTAGTCTTATCAGTATTAACAGTCATACCCATATTGGAGCAAAAATCCTTGAGGATTCTTAGTTGTTTTTCAAGATCATGGGGACTCCTTGCCATAAGAACGATATCATCGGCATAAAGAAGAATATTTATGACTATACCAGTGAGAGTAGGGCTGACACAACTTTCTTTTTCCAAGCATTCTTCTAACTTGTCAATGTATATGCCAAAAAGGGTAGGGGACAAGGGACAACCTTGTTTGACTCCGATATTGCAGTTAATGTCTTTTGACCAACCCTCAGTGTTTTTAAACTTAGAAATAACGTTCTCATACATCCTTATTGCAAAAACCCTCAACTCGAGAGGCACTTTTATCTCTTCCAACCTATTCCAAAGTTTTTTCCTAGGAACCATGTCAAAAGATTTTCTAAAGTCAACAAAACAACAAAAAAGATTGGTTTTAGTATTGCGGAATTCCTATGCAATGATATTAAAGGTAACAAGATGGTACACAGTTGAATGATATCTCCTAAACCCGGCCTTTCCTTTAGCTCTTTTACCGTGACTTTCTAGCCAAAGGCTAATATTTTTTTCCAAAATAATTCCATAAAGCTTGGCTAAAATCGAGCTAATCATAATGGTCCTATAATTAGAGGGAATGTTTCTATCCCCATTTTTAAAAATAGGAACAATGAGGCTTTGCGTCTGGGGTTTAGGGAAGCCCTTCTTGACTACTAAATTGAAGAGCTTGTGTATGTGTGGGATAAGGATTGGCCCTCCGATTTTAAAAATTTCAACTTGGTAGGCTTCAATGTCCTTATCTTTCCCATTTGCAAGCTGCTTAACCCCGAACTCTATGTCATCTAAAGAAAAAACTTCTTCCTTTGTAGGGAAAATAGGAATGGTGTCCATGGAATTAGGGAACTCATAAAGACTTTTAAGGTAGGAATTTCAGTCCCTTAAGGGAATCCTATTATTTTCTTTAGTACTGCGTTTTAGAATTTGGCTCCAGAACTTCTTAGGATCCAACTTGATAGTTGTGAAAGTTGCTCTTGCCTTTTATTGATATAGTATCTTTTTTTCCTTTTTAATTATGGCTTTGTACGTATGGATCTTATCGAGTTTTAAGGACTCATTAGAAGCATCCCTAATGGATTTCCTAGCAATTTTACATTCTTTATCATACCAAGGGTTGGTCATTCTATTATTCTTTTTATAGGACACCTCGAAAGAGAACTTGTTAATAGAATTGGAAAGGGTAGTTGCAAAATTATGATAGAGTTCTTCAATGTTGTCCTTATAAGTTAGGAGGTTTAATTTACTATTTAAATCCTTTAAGAAAATTTCAACTTTACTTTTTTCAAAGTGCAAACTCCTTTGACTATCAAAATTCTCTTCAATGGTGCTCCTATGCATGGAAAATTTTAGAGTTAGGGTTAAAGGTTTATGATCAGAGTCAGTCTCATGGTCATTTAAAAGGTCAAAAGTTGTTATTTGGTTGGAAACGGGGATATCAAATATCACATAATCTACAACACTACTACCTAGCCCATGAATACAAGTCATCTGGTTGGAGTTTGGCCACTTCATTACTCCATTGCAAATTATTAGGTCTTGAGAGCTGCAGAGCTTGACCAACTCACTACCAAACAAATTCTCAATTAGGTCTTTAGAGATTCTTTTGTAGCTATTAGATAAAACAAGGTCCTCATCTAGCCATAAAGGATTATGGTTGGAGTCATTACTTAATAGAGTATCTTGTTTAGTTGCATTCCTAGCATTAAAGTCTCCTAGAAGGAGGATATTACATTCATTTTTCAAATTATAAATATCTTGTTCTAAATTATTATAGGGACAATTTTTATCTAGATTATTTTTCTTATAAAAAGTAGAATCAATAGGTGCAAAATAAAAAATTGCTATATACATGTTCTTAGCATTGGTGTCTGAAATTTCTATCCAAATGTATTGATTAAGAGGGTCAATCTTATGAAGTTGAATGTGAGGAGAAATGCTCTTTCTGATATAACAAGCTATGCCTCCTATCCCTCTACGGTGGGATTTTTTGTTCCATGCCGACCATAAGAAAAATCATTCCATGTTAGGGACCTTAGACTCCTCATGCTCCCAAGTTTCAACTAGATAGATAATATCAATATCACTTGGGATCCAACTTATCATAGGACCTTTGCGCCATGGAAAACCACGAAAATTCCAAAAAAGGATCCCGAGTGTCCCAAATTCCTATTTATTATTATCCTTCTGGTCTTTATCCCTAACAATAGCTTTTTTATTTCTAATTATTGCCCATTTTCCTTCTTTCCTGGCTTCTTTTACCTTTTGAACTTCCTTCCTTAACTCATCTTGGTCTTCGGGAATGGGGTCTTCATTTATAAATATTCCTGACCCTTTTAAGCTCAGAGATTCACTAAGTATGCTATATTTATGGTCATTACAACTTACATTGACACAAATCAACCTATATTTGTGATCAAATATTTTTCCTAGGCTGTTTGCTTCTATGATGTAAGTTGTATCAATTTGTGATTTATTTTTTAATTAGTCTTTTACTATTGCTAGTGTATCCTCATCTTGTTGTTCTTTTATACCAAAAATTATGAGGTTCAAGACTCTTTTGTTACGCTCATGGTCCAGTTTGATTAGCTTATTCATTTCCTCTTTGATGGGTTTGATATCCAATTTGTTTTCCATATTACGGAGGGTCAAATTGTTGGTTATTTTTTCTTCTAGCTCTTTAATCCTATCTCTATCTCTGAAGTTGTGATTTTCTTCAATCCCTCCTTCTTGGGTTGATTGTTTATGTTTTTCCATTTCTTGAATTCTATCCTTCATTGTCTATAATTCACTCTTAAACCCTAAGAATCTATCCTCTATTTGAGTTTGAATGGTATCTTTAATTTTTTTTATCAATCATTGCCTCTAGCTCTATTTGGAGTTTTATGTCTCTTTCTTCATTCCTTTTTTCTAATGTTTCTAACACTATTTGGATTTTGGCATCTCTCTCTTCTCTTTTTCTTTTCTATTGATTCCATATAATCGTAAAGGATCTCTAGGGTGATTTTGGGGGGCCTCCCATTGTTAGGTTGAGTTTTTGGAATAGGTGGTGGACTACTCACATTGAAAAGAAGAGAAAAAATATGTAACAATTATTATTATGGATTGACTTTATCTCTCAAATAAACTTTTACTTATGAAACTTAAAATAAAAAATATGTAAATCTATTTACATAAAATTAAAATTGAATCAAACTAAAAAGTGACTCACCTCATTTCAGATGTCCAATTGCTCAACCCGTTCAAGAAGCCAAGAATAATTTCTGAAAACTGTAGAGAAGTCTGGAGAAACTACATAGATTATTCTGGGTAAAAAAGGTAAAAACCAAATAGAAGTATTATTCTCGTTCAAAACCCCAGATATATAATCTTAGAAATAAAATATCTCCTTGAAAAAAAAAAGTATTTTTCCCATTCAAAACCATAGAGATATAATTTCAAAACCCTAGAGAAGTAGTATTTCCGTCCATGGAGAAATATTATTCCATTTCAAAACCGCAGAGAAATATGATTCCTGTTCAAAACCGCGGAGAAATATTATTCCCGTTCAAAACTGCAGAGAAATAAT
>ML807095.1:254734-266148 GCA_009831015.1 Picea engelmannii
CACGTCGGAGCTAATAACTCGTCCTGTTGGTCTTGCCACCTTCAGAACGTCTCTCTTGCCACCTTTGAAACGTCTCTTTTGCCACCTTTGAAACGTCTCTCTTGCCACGTCTAAAATGTCTCACTTGCCACGTTTGAAATGTCAGTCTTGCCACCTTTGAAGCGTCTCTCTTGCCACATCTGAAACGTCTCACTTTCCACGTTTGCAACGTCTCACTTTCCACGTTTGCAACATATCAATTGCCACGTTTGAAACGTCGGTCTTGCCACGTTTGCAACGTCTCTCTTGCCATGTTTGCAATGTCTCAATTTCCACGTTTGAAACATCGGTCTTGCCACGTTTGCAACGTCTCTCTTGCCACGTTTGCAACGTCTCAATTGCCACGTTTGAAACGTCGGTCTTGCCACGTTTGCAACGTCTCTCTTGCCACGTTTGCAACGTCTCAATTGCCACGTTTGAAATGTCGGTCTTGCCACATTTGTAACGTCTCTCTTGCCACGTTTGAAACGTCGGTCTTGCCACGTTTGCAATGTCTCTCTTGCCACGTTTGAAAAATCGCAATATAGATGAAAACTTGGTCATCGGAAAAATGACGTCATGTGAAACGATGTTTGAGGGGGTCCGAGGTTTGTCGGTATTTCGACAATAGAAAGTGGCAATTGCGTCGAACGGGCCATCGGAATTTGACCCAAATGCAGTAGTGTGTGGATGAGTTCAAAAACAAAGATGGATATTCCAACTTATGAAGGGAATCTGGATGCAGAAGATCTTCTAAATTGGATTAGAGCTCTTGATACCTACTTCGATTATGAGGATATCGAAGAGGATAAGAAGGTCAGACATGTGGTCACAAAATTGAAGGGACACACAGCATTATGGTGGGACGAGCTTCAAGCAGATAGACGTTCCAAAGGCAAGCAAAAGATTAAAAGATGGGATCGAATGATTGCAAAGATGAAGGCAAAGTTCATCCCAAGGGATTATCAAATCACACTGTTCAGGAGAATGTAGAACCTGATACAGAAGCTGATGACAGTGAAGGAGTATACTGAGGAATTCTACAAGCTAAATATCAGAGCATGTCATCGAGAGAGTGATGATGAAAAAGTTGCCAGGTATATGAATGGCTTGAGATACGATATCCAGGACGAGATGAGTATGATGACCATCGTAATGGTGGAGGATGTGTATCAAATGGTGTTGAAAGCTGAAGAGAAGTTGAGCCGTAAGCTAGGACAGCGAGGCTGAGGCAGGAGCCAGCCAAAAGATAAATCAGTTGCCCAAGATAGGTTCCAAAAATCCAAGGATGACTGGAAGAAGCCTCAGACTAGAATGGAAAGAGGTGGAAGTTCACAGTGAGGTCAACACGCTGAACAATGAAGGTAGCATACAGAACAGGGCAGAGGATACGCTGATAATAACACATTTCCTCGTACCAGAGGTAGATGAAGAGGCATAGGTGGAGTCATCACATGCTTCACGTGTGGAAAGAATGGACACAAGGCAGTTGACTATCCAGATAGGAAGAAGGATGGAGGATTAGCTCACATCGCCGAGGCACAGAGGTGAGATGCTGAAGCAGAAGACGCAGAAGACAGAAGGTCACTGATGATGCGTAAGGTTCTCTTAACACTCGAGAAGGAGGTGGAGGACACAACTCAAAGAAGTAGGCTTTTCAGAACTGCATGCAAGACCAAAGACAGGAAATGAAAGGTTATCATGGATAGCGGTAGCAAAGATAATCTCGTTTCAACCGAGATGGTAGAAAAGATGGAGTTGGAGATGATTGATCACCCGAATCCATACAAAGTTTCATGGCTACAGAAGGGACATCAGGTAAGTGTCACCAAACAGTGCTTAGTGGACATCAAAATAGGAGGATACAATGATAAAATACTCTGTGATGTTATTCCTATGGATGTATGTCATTTATTGCTAAGCAGACCATGGCAATATGAAAGAAACGTAATTCATGATGGGAAGATGAATATGTATACTTTGGAGAAGAATGGAAGAACACATATGCTACTTCCAATTAAAGATAAAGAAGTAAAACCAGAACCAAGAAATACTATACTTCTCATGAGTGGGAAGGAACTTCTGGTGGAAGTAAAGAAGAAGGAAGATCCACAATTCTTTGTGGTCAGGAAACCAAAAATCGTTTTGACCAGCACAAGAGTGGATGATTTGCCGGAAGAAATTTAGGACCTACTGGAAGAGTTCGCTGACATTGTGGTAGATGAATTACCTCATTCATTGCCACCGATGAGGAGTGTGAGTCATCATATAGACCTCATACCGGGAGCCAGTTTGCCAAACAAAGCTGCGTACAGGTTGACGCTGCAAGAAAATGAAGAAGTCAAAAGGCAGGTGCAGGAATTGCTAGATAAAGGACTGATCAGGGAAAGTTTAAGCCCATGTGCCATTCCAATGGTACCGAGTCCAAAGAAAGATGGAGGTTGGAGAATGTGCACTAATTCCAGAGCCATTAACAATATAACCATCAGGTATAGGTTTTCATTGCCACAGATGGATGAATTGATGGACTGTTTAAGTGGAGCCAAATTTTTTTCAAAGGTTGATTTGAAAAGTGGATACCATCAAATTCGCATGAGGGAAGGCGATGAGTGGAAGACAGCCTTCAAAACCAACGAAGGGTTGTATGAATGGCTAGTCATGCCGTTTGGCTTGACGAATGCACCGAGTACCTTCATGAGGTTGATGAATGAAGTGTTGAAGGAATTCATTGGTAAATTTGTCATTGTTTACCTAGATGAGATATTGATTTTCAGCAAAACGAAAGCAGAACATCTGAAGCATTTAGCTGCAGTAATGAAGAAGCTACAACAGGAGAAGTTGTTAATAAACATGAGGAAATCTTCATTTATGAAGACAGAACTCATTTACTTGGGATTTGTCATATCGGCGAATGAATTAAATATGGATCCAAGTAAAGTGGAGGTAATTAAGAATTGGCCATCACCGAGAAATATTTTCGAGGTGAGAAGTTTTCATGGACTGGCTAGTTTTTACCGAAAATTCATCAGGAATTTCAGTGGAATTAGTGCAGCGATGATGGACACCGTCAAGAAAAGACATAAATCTTTTCATTGGATTGAAGAGGCAGAGAAGAGTTTCAACCTATTGAAACGAAAGATCACGGAACATCCGGTTTTGGTGTTGTAGGATTTTACAAAAGTGTTCCAGGTGAAATGTGATTCAAGTGGCTTTGCCATAGGAGCGGTCTTGAGCCAGGAGGACAAACCAATTGCATATTTCAGAGAGAAGATGGATGAGGAAAAAGTAAAGTACTCCACGTATGACAAATAATTTTATGCTATTATACATGCGTTAAAGAAGTGGAGGCATTACTTGATCCCGAAAGAATTTGTTTTGTATAGTGATAATCATGCATTGTAGTTTGTGACTCAATAGGAGAAGTTGAATCTGAAACATGCTAAATGGGTAGAGTATATGCAGAATTTCACATTTGTAATTAAACACATTTCAGGTACTACTAACAAAGTGGCTAATTCTTTGAGCAGGAAGTGTTTGTTGCTGCAGGAGTTCCGAGTCAAAACATTGGGTTTTGAAAATCTTAGGGACATGTATGAAGGCGATGCAGATTTTGCAGAGGTATATGAAGCAGCTGAGAATCCAGTTCTCAGAGACAGAAGCCCATGGATAGATTATATGATCCAGGAAGGACTGTTGTTCAGAGGAAATCAACTGTGTATTCCAAATTGCTCCATGAGGGAGAATCTGTTAAAAGAGAAGCACAGTGGTGGATTGGCAGGGCATTTTGGCCACAACAAGACATTTGCAAAGCTAAGAGAAGCACACTTTTGGCCAGGGATGCGGTCGGAAGTCAAGAAGTTTGTCGACAGATGTAGAATTTGCCAGCATTCGAAGGGCCGGAAGAAGAATGCGGGATTCTATCAACCATTACCCATACCCGAGAGGCCGTGGGATGAAATCAGCATGGATTTTGTATTGGGATTGCCTAGGATGCAAAGAGGACATGATTCGATCTTTGTGGTGGTTGACAGGTTTTCCAAAATGGCACATTTTATCCCATGCCAGAAGACCAGCGATGCGACTCATATCGCAAATTTGTTCTTCAAGGAGGTCATTAGACTTCATGGATTACCCAGAAGCATAGTATCGGACAGAGACACAAAATTCATTGGACATTTCTGGAGGACACTCTGGAAGAAGATGGGAACTAACTTGATGTTTAGTTCTGCCTATCATCCTCAGACAGATGGGCAAACAGAGGTGGTAAATAGAAGTCTGGGAGACTTATTAAGAAGATTGGTGACAGAGAACCACAACAGTTGGGACAATGTGTTGCCACAGGCAGAGTTTGTGTACAACGACTCAGTGAACAGAAGCACAGGAAAAATTCCATTTGAGATTGTATACGGCAGGCAGCCAAGAGGAGTTTCTGAACTGAGGGACTCAGAGAAGATAATAACTAAGAGCGTAAGCACTGAAGAATTCGTAGAGGTGATGAAAGAACTTCACAGTAGGGTGAAGGAGCGATTGCTGGAATCAAATCAAGAATATAAGCGCAGAGCGGATCAACGGAAGAGACAACTTCAGTTCGAAGTTGGTGATCTAGTTTTGGCACATCTGAGGAAGGAAAGGTTCCCAAGGGGAACATACAATAAGCTAAAAATGAAGAAAATTGGGCCATGCAGAGTCCTAAAGAAATTAGGAGAAAACGCTTATGAAATTGAGTTGCCAGGTGAGATCAGAATATCTCCGACATTCAATGTCTCAGACTTATATCCATATAAGGCTGAGGAAGAAGGAGCTGGAAGTGATGAAAAACCATAGGTCCAGTGGCAGAAGCATATGCCGATTGCAGAGAAGCCACATATGGAGTGTATACTCAACAAGAGAGTGAGAAAGAAGACCAGGCGGAAGCAATACTTCGACTATCTGGTCAAATGGAATAACCATCCAGTGGAAGATGCCAGCTGGGAAAGTGAAGAAGAGATACAAAAGCATGGACAGACCGTGCAGGAGCTCATGGATAGGAGCCCATGAAAGTTTTCAAGCCGAGGAGTAGTCCCTCAGTTCTCTCCCACAAGACCTTCTCTTTCTCCGGCCCAAAGAACTAAAATGCTCTTCAAATCCCTTATTGGGACTTTCCTACACCCACAGGACTCTCCTTATGATCTCCCTTTGTCCTATCGGGAAATCGGACCTCGCGTGATCGTGAGTCCTGCACTCACGAGATCGGGTCTTACAAATCCCCGAACCCCGATGAATCTTTAACCACGGGTTCCTTGCTCTTTGTCGGGAATATCCCCGTCGAGAAATCAACACTTGCACTGTCATGATCCACTGTCCTCACGAATCCCCGACTCCCGATGGCTCAGTCAATGCTGACCTTCTCCCAGTTTATCGGGACTTTGGCTCTATCGCGACTTCGCTAATCGCGACTTCTAGCACTCGGTTCTCCAACTCCCAAGTCCCGATGTGCTGATGCCACCTGACATTGACTCCCTGCGAGGGTTGACCTTCCGACACCTGTCCTCCACTACGGTCCTTAACCCCGTCAGGAAATCGCGTATCGGGATATCGCGATTCCTGTTGTCATGTGCACGAGACTTTCAATTCCCCGATCCCCGACTCTGCGGGATCTCTCGCCACGTATCCCTGCTAATGGACGGTGATGATCCTGTAGGGAAATCGTGAATCACGATTTCTTGTTGCACAAATTATTTGCCTACGAAAACTCTGATTCCCCCAAACGCCGACTCGTCAAGATCTCCTGCCACGTGTCCTCACCGATGGATGGTTCAAAACTCTCGTCGGGATATCGCGGATCACGATTCCTGTTGTTGTTATTCCTTAACTCCCGGAATCCGCGATGAGTAAAATCCCGACTCCCTTCCTGATGCTTGACGCGTGTCCTGCTGAGATCAACGGCTAGGATCCTTTCTCGGGATTTTGAGAACCACAAGGTCTCGATTCTCTTGCTCAGCGAAACCCCGATGACTCTGATATCCCGATGACTCCTCCGGGACTCCTCCTCTGCTTGCTAGGGCTTAAACCCCGCACAACTCCTCGAGATCTAACGGTTGACGAGATTTCGTTGATCTCCTCTATGAATCCTGACCGTCGATTCCTTTCCTCCCTTCTTAAGGACTTCTTGGCACATAAATCTCCTGTGCAATCTTCGATAATTTTGAAGGCCTTGCCCCTCCTGAGCTTTCTTCGGCTTCCACAATCTCTTAGGAAAAAGAGATCTCTGCGCACGCACTTGCAATTCTTGCTTGAAATATTTCACGGCGCAAACTCCTGTGCTCCCCTTTCACGCTATCACGAAGGTTCTATACCTCCTGATCTTTCCCAGTCTGACTCTTTCAGAGGGATTTGCATGCGCCCTCGTGGAAATCATCCAACAACTCCCAAGTGTTGAATCCCTTCGACTCTGCGCACTCCTGCAGCAGCAGTCTTTGATTTCCTTGCTCAGATTCGCGACTGAGACTTCTGGTTCAGCCTGCGTGCTCCTTGAATGGCTTCAACAACCCACTTCCACTTCTGGGTGAATGAGAACAAAAGTTAAACTCCCTGAGCCTTCATCAACGCACTCTTTGCGGATGATTTCGACTGCACACCTTGCAGGAATCTCTTGGCTCAGATAGAGAAACAATTGAACCTCATTCTCTTTCCCTTTCAGATTTCAGTTTGAAACATGAAATCACATGCACAACATATACAAAGAAAATTCATAACAAGAAAGCAAACATTCATGAGGATAACATCAATACACAGAGAAAACAACACAAACCATGAGTTTGAATCAAAGCTTCCTTCTATTAATTCAAATGCCTGTACATGGGTGTTCTTCATACACTATTCTCTGCTTGCCCTTCTCTTCTCCTGAATGCTTCCTCTATTATTCACTACTATCATTCTGTTACAATGCTACAATGAGGGTGTCTATATCCGTTTTCCCTCTCAGACTCTAAACTATCAAATCTAGACTTAAATTCCTATCTACCAACATCAAATCTATTGAATGCCTCCTATATACCAAAGGACGAGAGATTAAAGGCTCAAGGTCCAATACAATATACAAATGCGCCTTCATAAATGGCTTCATTAAAGACTTGCACTACAATCCCAAAGCACTTTCAAAAATTTGGGTTGGTTTGTCCAGCTGAACTCCGCTTGATGTGCTAGCTTGCTTGATGAGTCGGTGATGCTCCTGCATCATTAAATCAAACTATTTTTCTTAATTATATATTAAGAGATGTTTCATTGTACAAATTAAATAAGCTTCATGTTACATCTGGTTCAACACACCTCACAATCGTCCATGATTGACACTCCTCTTATTATTGTGGTCGTTTTGGCACTTTGAATACTTTGCAATGTTTAGAGAAATATTTTTATTGGCTTTATATGAAGAAGCACATTGAATATCTTATTAGAAGATTTTCTTATGCAATCAATCTAAACCTTCTAATAGAAATATTGGATTCTACAAACCACTTCTAGGTAATTTCCTCATGTCCTCGAGAATCCATATCCATAAACCTTGTTAGTGATTTTTCCCACTACTCTTAGTAAGCATGATTGTATATTTGTTGTATGTAGGTTTTGTTAAATTACTATATCTATATCCTGCAACAATGAAATATATGTCTTTGACATTTCTCTCACAATGCTCAACCACTTCATCAACTCTCCAATCATAAGAATTAATCATGGGATGTTGCAATAACTAATTCATTTCAACAATTCAAGGATTCCCTTTTCTCATCCTTTTTCATCTTCAGTTGTGCTTGATTTTCCTAATTTGCATCATCCCTTTGAGGATACTAATGATTGATCATATTATGTCATAGGAATTGTTTTTAGACAAGGAGGAGACATTATTATTTTGGAACAGTTTGATTGCAAAATGTAACTACAACATGTATGATAAAGAGTTTTGTGCCTTGGTTCCAACACTCAAACATTGACATCTTTACATCATCCTTGGTAAGGGAACTGTACTTATCGCATGTATTGTAGATTGGACAAAGCCCGACCCAATCCTCAAGATGGAGAGAACTATGGGAATACCTACGTCCCACTGTCACCTTAGATAAGTGACAACTAAATGGATGTTTTGTGACATGATCATGTGATTCTAGAGAATTATTAGACTAGTTCTTCGAATTCAATATAAAGAGTGGGTGTGTGAGTGATCTTTGAGTTTGAAAACCCTCCCATATCATCAAGGCATGCAGACAGTCTATCCATGTCAAATTTCAGTGCATACATAAACATTTTTAAAAAATTTCAACATTGGCCCCATTCACAAGTCATTGTTGCCCATCATTTACTCTAGCCCTAGTACAATGTCTTTTAATTATTATATTTGTTTTTTTCTCTCATCTAAGTACTTTTTTTCTCCATAAAGAATATTAGTACGAAATCATTATTTAAATACAAAATCTCATCTACCACCTTCTTCTTGCAACGACCAAAATCATGGGCCTAACTGGCATGATGTTCATTTTGAAAGACATAGACGATGAATATAAAGAGTGGATGTGTGAGTGATATTTGAGTTTGGAAACCATCCCTTATCTTCAAGGCATGAAAATAGTCTATCCATGTCAAATTTTGGTGCATGTAGAAACGTTTTGAAAAAAATTCAATGTTGCTTCCATTCACAGGTCATTGTTACCCATCATGTACTCTAGCCCTAGTACAATGTATTTTAATAGTTGTTTCCTTTAAAATTAGACCAAGAAAATTAAAATGAAACGAGGACAATATTGGTCGATATATAGAGTGGGTGTGTCAGTGATATTTGAGTATGGAAACCCTCCCATATCGTTAAGGCATGTGAACAGTCTCTTCATGTCAAATTTCAATGCATACAAAAACATTTTGAAAAAAATTCAATGTTGGCCTCATTCACAGGTCACTATTTCCCATCATGTATAGCCCTAGTATAATGTCTTTTAGTTGTTTCCTTTAAAACGTTCGAGACACACATCCCTTCATCTAGTACTTCAACGGCATGCAATAATGTCGATAAAGAAGTACTTGATTAGTTGTACAAGCTTCAATATTAGTTATTTCGTGTCTTTGTTTTTTTCTCTCATCTAAGTACTTTTTTGATCCATAAATAATATTAGTATGAAATCACTATTTAAATACGAAATCTCATCTACCGTCTTCTTCTTGCAACAACCAAAATCATGGGCCTAATTGGCATGATGTTGGTTTTGAACGACAAAGACGATGAATATAAAGAGCATGACCATGATAATGGGTATGTTGGGAGTTCCATGCATCACATTAATCCGAGAAAATTCAAATAAAATGAGGACAATATCAGATATATAGAGTGGGTGTGTGAGTTATCTTTGAGTCTGGAAACCCTTCGGCCATATCATCAAGGCATGTGAACAATATATCCATGTAAAATTTCAGTGCATACATAAACAATTGAAAAAATTTCAACGTTGGACCCATTCACAGGTCAATATTGCCCATGTCTAGCCCTAGTAAAATGTCTTTTTGTTGTTTCCTTTAAAAAAAGATTGAGACGCACATCCCCGCATCATTGTTGCAATACTATGACAACAATGATGACATTTACGATGATGGTATAAATATGAATGAAATTATCTTGGTTTTGATAATAATTTATTCTCTACTGAACAAGGCCAACCACGTGAAGGTGGAAGCTCATGTGGGGACTCCCCTCCCCCTCACATCACTCTCAATTCCCCAATACCCAATCTATAAAATATAAAATAAACAAAAGCAACATAGTAATTTCTTGGTGTATGAGGTAGTGTTCTTGTGCATTGAAAAATGTTGGAGGTAGATACGTTTTCATTTCACACATTAGCCAAGGAATTTCTCTCTTACAATACTTTATATCATCTTGATGGATTTCTTTCAATGACAACCATATACAGATCATGACACAAGAAAATAACATGTTTCAACAAAACATAATATATATTACATTATAAGTAAAACATATGTCATTAAGTACAACAACAAATTGAAAAAACATTTTGCATATAAATCACAACTACCTACCTCATGTATTTTCCAAGATCATATATAACTTGTTTGACGTTCTTGTCGAAGTCGTCTGGGAGAGATAGAGGTAGAACATACTGTAACAGTTAAAATGAATTGTTATTTGTTTCCAAAGTAGACAAAAATAAGATAAAATATTAAAATATGTATACAACCAATATATAAATATGTATACCAAAATTATTACCTTAATGAAGGTATGCCAATCATGCGTTTTTACCCCACCAAATTCACCTTTCTTCGTTAAAATATTATTTATGTTCGAAGAAAACCCTGTGGGAAATTTAATTATTTGAATGACCATTTTTACATCATTGCTTTGTTTCTCTGTTAATAACCATGGAAGGTTATTTCAGTCTCCATCACTATTTGATCGGATCACATTTTTCATTACATGATTGGTTTCCTGAATGTCAATACAAATTTTGACAGTTTTTTCTTTATCCCTCCTACCATCTATGATTTGTCATAACGTTTCTGTCACATTCTTCCTGATATGCATTGTATCAAACAAATGAGCTATTTTTAGCTCCTCATAGTAGGGCAACCTCATGAATTAAGTGGGATAATATTTCATTCCTCATGGAAGCCCATTATTAATACCTTAACGATGGAAGCCGTAAGATGAAGCATAAAAGAAATCACTACAATAATGATCAAATACGGTAAAATAAATTCAATAATTAAAGTAATTTTTCAAAACAATATTACACATATGATACATAAAGAAATTATGTACCTTGATGATTTTTGTTATATTCCAACCTCTATCTGTGAAGTGTCATTCTTCGTGGTTTTAATCCAGTCTCTTCTTTCCAATTGAAAAGATGTTTTCCAGTAGTACGATACCTACGGTTCTTAGGGAGGAAGTGCCTATACTCATCAAACACCATCTTTCCTAAACTTTTTGAATGATGATACTTCATCTTAGGACCACAAACTGGACATAAAAACTTGCCCTTCATTTGAATACCTGCAACAAATGGATTAATGTCAATTATACGATGGGATTATTTAAAAAACATGTATGCTATCTTTAAATAATTATATAGTATTAAAGTGCAGCAAAATGTTACATACCGCAAAAATGTGTTAGTCCTGGGGCATCATTAATTTTCCATACAAGTATTCCACGAAATTGAAATTTCTTCTCCCCGATTGGCTTACAGATGTCATACATAGTGATGTCGACCCATAACTTTAGTAGCTTAATTATCGATAAGAGGCTCGATATATACAATCATATATTTAACTTGGTACTTACCTAATTGTTTGAAATTACACATAATTAATACCATGATATGTATATTATATAAGTAAATAAGTAAATAAAA
>ML807095.1:266700-277910 GCA_009831015.1 Picea engelmannii
TCAACCTTTATGTATATGTGATGAAACATATTACATACCTTAGGATCTGTGTCATACAAGTGTTCGACAAATGATTTATAACCTTTAAGTTCACCAACAACAATGTAGCAGAGATAATATTTTCTCTTGAGCCTTTATGAAGTTGTTTATTTTCCTTTTCTATCAGAGGTTCATCATAAATACCATCACTGTCCCCATTCTCATTCGACTGAGTGAACAAGTCTTCGATCATTTGATTTATCCCATCATCTTGAACTATGTTATTATTTTCATCTTCTTCCATGGGATCATTAACTTGATATTCATTGTTCGTTTCATATTCCTCAGCTTGTACAACATCATTTATACTACTTCTTGGTGCATTCTACATAAAGTTAGGGGGGGGATTATAACTTTATAATTACAGACAATCATGCAAAATTAGTGTGTATAACAAATATTAAAACAATATAAAATTTTATAAATACAATCAATATAAATACAGATAATGATCAATATATAGCTAATTGCCATGGGGTGATATTCATTCGATCCCCCATCAATGTGCCCATATCTCCTACAATGTCTTTTAGTTGTTCCTATTAAAATTCTTACAAGACGTGTAGTACATCATCTTTTGCAAGGGAAATAATGTTTATCGTCACCCTTTTCACCCTATTTACTTTTTTCCCACCTCTAGTATTTTCCAACATTCTTCCCCACAAAAAAAAATGATGATTGTATTATAAAATTTAGTGGTGTAATATAATAACTATTATATTATTCTAATGCAATTGATATATGAAAATAAATCTATTTTTTGCTTGACAAGAACACCTTATACCTATTCTAAACCATCATCATTATAGAAAAACTATTGCAACATCTCTAAAATGCAACATATTTATTATTTTTTTCCATCAAAATTCTGACGATAGTTGACCAAATAAATGTTGACTTAGTAAAATAGTGGGTGACCATTTGAAGAGATAAACTACTAGCACTACTATCATTGGTAGTGAGATGAAAATGTTGATTATTTGGGTTGGTTTTCATTGATGTCAACCCTTGAAGAAATTTTGGTAGCAAATTCTAGTAGCACAAAGGTTTGGGTAATGGACCCAAGTTTGTTTGATGTATAATAGTATGAGTTTTAATATATTTTAAGGTAAGACTATTCTATATGGATATTACATGTCATTCCATTTCCGGTGGTATGTGGAACATCACATAACTCCTCACGTTTAGAGAGTTATGGCCATGTGAAGTTGGAGAACCCTCATGAGTCATCTAGAAGCCCCAAAAGGTCAAAGTAGTCAATGTGGTTGTAAATAATTAATTATTTAAATAATACTATTCTATATGGATAGTACATGTCATGCCATTTTCGGTGGTATGTGGAACGTCACATAACTCCTCACGGTTAGAGAGTTATGGCCATGTGAAGTTGAAGAACCCTCATGAGTCATCTAGAAGCCCCAAAAGGTCAAAGTAGTCAAAGTGGTTGCAAAAAAGAAATTATTTAAATAATACTATTCTATATGGATAGTACATGTCATGCCATTTTCGGTGGTCCAAGTAGTGAAACCTAGAGGAATTCCAACCACCTATCGTCTATATTGAGGATAATATAGAGGAACAGTCAGAATTGAGATGCATCTAGAATTTTGTCGCAAGTCTAACGAATGCGGGCATGATTGCAAAAAAATTGAAAAATTGAAATATTTATCTTGTATTTTTCGACAATACGACCAATTTTGTCTGTACCGTTGGAAATAGTTCATCGAATTTTTTTCAATATGTAGTAGTGTGTATATTAGAGGAAAAGGTTGCCCTCATTTTTGGTGATTTTGAGAGGACTAGTTCTGTGCTTAGTTTTGGTGACTTTGAGAGGGCTGGTTTTGGTCCTAAGATTTAGAGAATTGGATAAAGTTACATAATAGAAATATTGTGTCTCTTGTGTATTGATGATTCATATATGATATTGTTGTTTCTGTTCCATATGTTTTTCAGTCAATAATTTCAGTGTAACGTTGTTTAGTGATAGTTAGATCACTAGGAAGCAATTTTCAGATCTGAAATTAGTCACATAAACTTGCATGTGAAAATTGACATGGTATCAGATCTTGGGATTTGAAGAGAAGGGGATCATCTTGAGACACTTTGGTGGCTAAAACACTGGAAGAGTGTTGTACTTGTTCTTGTTATTTTTCTTGTTCTTGTTTCGAGCAGGTCAAGCTGGTGAATACATTGAAGCTTGAGGATAGTTTGGAAAGGGCAACCAACTTTAGGGCTTGGAAGGCAAGGGTTATCCTTTTGTTGGAAGAGAATTTTCTCAAGGAGTATGTTGAGGATGTGGTTCATAGCCCAACCAATCTAGTAGATTTGGCATTCCATAAGAAGAGGGAAGTGAAGGCCAAGTGGGTATTTCTAGAGTCTATGAAGGACCACTTGATTCCTCACATTTTCAAGAAAGTAACTTTCAAGGATATGTATGATGCTTTGGTGGGTATTTACCAAAACAATAATACTGGAAGGATGCTACACTTGAAGCACCAACTTCAGATTGTCGGGATGACTAGTGAGGGAAAAATTGTCAGTTATCTCATGAATATTACTTAGATACGAGAACATCTCACAACTATTGGTGAGAAAATACATGATGTTGAGTTGGTGAATGCATAATTAAGAGATCTTACCATGTCCTGGGAGCCATTTGTGCAGGGGATCTGTACACGAGACAATTTGTTAGACTTTGACAGACTATGGATAGGTTGTATTGAGGTGGATACCCGATTAGTATCCAGAGATGATATGGATGGTGTAGTAAATTGTAGTAGCAATGAGAACCAGGCCCTTGCAGCTTGCAATAGGAAGGGAAGAAGGGTTTATCTAGATAGAAGAGGTTTGTCAGGGAGAAGGGATTCTCATGAGAGGGAAACATCTCCAGAGTCGAGATGGAAGAAGGATCTTATTAAGATCAAATTTTTTGAGTGTCATGATTTTGGGCACTATGCTTCACAGTGTCCACATTGGAGGGGAAGAGGAAGAAGGCAACAAGAATCAACAATAGAGGTTGATGAGGTTGCAGATAGGTTGCAGAGGGATATCTTATTGGCCTTCACCCTTCCAAGTAAGGGTGTCATATGACAGATTCTAGAGAGTTGTTTGACACTTTGACAAAGATTGGCTCAGACTTATGTGTGTATCTTGGTACAAGAGCTAAGAATTCAGTACGAGGATCTAGTACTGTATCGTTTCGATTGGATTTAGGAGAAATACTTAGGGTGTAGAATGTGTTGTGGGTGCCATATCTCAGGAGGCATGTCCTCCCAGTCTTAGAGATTGAGAGGAACATATATCATGTATTTTTTGAGATGAACATGTAATAATTATGCTGAGACGGTCTGACTTCAGATCTACAATGGTTCTTGGAGTTAGGGATGGAAACCTATATAGGTTGAGGGGCCATCCTATGAGTGTTGTGACCAGTAGGAGAAGAGATATGGATGAGGAGGAGCAAGTGGATCCATGAGTAGTGAGGTAGGTGACCCCACCAATGGTACAGGCTCAAATGGAGCTAGAGTTCATAAGGAGTCACCCCTTAGGATCCAAGAGGGAGGAGAAGCCTCCCAGGACCATGCATAGGAAAGTGGACATGGAGTATATGGCCCCGGGGGTTGTGCAGACTTAGAGGGAGTCAATTTTAAAGAGGAACATGCGATCTCAGAGTGAGCCTAATCTCATGGAGATTCAGTTGGATCTTTGGGAGAGATGTCCATTTAGAGGGAGTTTCCCCTTAGGTTCAAATGAGAGAGAGACATCTTCTAGGACCAATAAACAAGTGTCATGGGTTGAGGAGGGTAGATAGGAGCTTTAGAGGTAGGAGGATTCTAGGGCATGTGAGACCTCCATGGATGATACACTTGTCTCAGTAGGATTTTCTACAGTGATAGAGGAGACATCCAGTGAGGAGAACTGGGGAGTAGGATTTGCTTCAGTCACAGGGGGAGCATCCAATGAGGAAGATTACACAGTAGGATTTGATTCAGTGACCAAGGATGCGACCAGTCAAAATTTTTGTTTATCAGTGATCAAGGATGCGATCAGTCAGACATATTTTGTCTCAGTGATCGAGGATGTGACCAATCAAAAATATTTTTCCTCAATGGCCGAGGATGTGTCCAGTCAAACATACTAGACAATAGGATGTGCTCTAGTGACTATGGATTCAGTTAGTCAGATAAAATTGACAGCATGAATTGTGACTGTGAAAGAGTTCATAGACCCATTTTCCACATTGACAGAGGGAGTAGCCAGTTTGGACTACTTTTGGAATAAAGATGAGGTGGTAGATTGAGAGTTATATCTACTTTGTAGCTTAGAGGGGGTGTTGAATTTTTTGTAGCTTCGGTAGGTATTCCCACTAAAGGCCAAGGTGCTAGGCATGTGGGAATTTTTGTTCGCACCAATTTTGACTTTTGTTTCATTGAAATCAACCTAGAAATTAGGCTAGGGCCTCATGACAAAGTTGATGGGATTTGTGGGTTTGTGTGGGGGGTGCCACACCCACAAAGAGGATTGAAATATTCTAATTAATTGTTGAGTTTATGAAGGTCTCCTGAACTCACTCATTGGACTCCTATATAAAGGAGAGATGTCATTGTGACATTAGATCATCATTGTGGAAGAATTGAGTTGGAATAAGTGAGTCTACCCTTGTGCCTAGGAGGATTGGTGATCTCGGCAAGGGAAAGTTTGCAAGGTGGTGATTATGGCCCTGAAAAGAGAAGTGAAGAAGGTCACACACGTGGAGAGAATTTTTTGTGCCCTACGTGGTTTGCATGAGGATGAAGTGTGTATATACGCGGACTGTAGAAGGAGGAATTATGTATAGGGTATACACGATTTGCAATGGAGAAAACAATGTATGTCTGTGGGTTACTAGTTGGTGAATCATGTATCTGGTTTTCTAGGAAGGTACAGATCCATACAGGTTGACAGGTGATGTCAGTAGGCCGTACATGTGATATACAATATATTCTTGGGCATAGGATATTTCTAAATATTTTTGAGGTTTGGTTTCCTTGTTTGTATATTGGAGGACATGGTTGTCCTCAGATTTGGTGATTTTGAGAGGAGTAGTTTCATCCTCAGTTTTGGTGACTTTGAGAGGATTGGTTTTGGTCCTCATATTTGGAGATTTGGATAAAGTTACAAAACATAAATATTGTGTCTCTTGTGTATTGATGATTCATCTCTAATCTTGTTGTTTCCACTGCATATGTTTTTTAGTCAATAATTTCAGTGTAAATTTGTTCAGTGATAGTTAGCTCACTAGGAAGCAATTTTTAGATCTGAAATTAGTCACATGGATTTGCATGTGAAAATTGACACCCTACAACTCTTGTTTCTACCAAGATCAATGCCAGAACTATTTATGGAAATTGGAATCACTCAAGGAAGCCCAATGCACTAAACAACCACAGGGAGAAGGATAACCCTAAATAGAAAGCAACTCTTGCCACATATCCCATTCTTGAGGTTATTTTTGGCCTTTTGGACCAACTAGAAAAGTTGAAAATGAATACCTATGACTTAGAGGGTAGGATGGTGTAGTTGGAAAGAGACCAAAATCAAAGCAAGCTTCAACAGAAGGACAAAAACAAGGGTCCACCATCGAATCAGATACCTCCTACATCATCAAAACCTACCAACATGATAGAGGATGGACGCCATTATTTTTTCAAGGCTTTCCAAAGTTTCCATGATGAAAGGACTTGTGCCCTCTACATGAGAATGTATCATGCAAATGGTCATAATAGAAAGCCAAATTTGGACACTTGCAACAATTTTATTGATGGAATAGATATCCCATAATGGGTAGTCGATGGAGGATGAGGAAGAAAGAGAAAACATAATATTTGGAAAGATTCCTTCCCAAGAAGAGATACATCAAATGATTGAAAAGGGAGTTGCATTCTATCAAATATAGAGGAATAGTCTTCCATAGGATCAACTAGGACCTCCCAAGCCTCTAAAAAAGGATAATCAAGTTGCAAAAACAATAAAACCTAACACCAAGATGCAAAGCGATCACCAAACAAGCAATTTTCTGAAAAGGAATTTGGATGTAACAAGATGGATTAATAATCCTAATATTCTTGTTCTTTTCATCGAGTTGGAAAATATCCCTTCCATGAAGAATCAAATCAAATAATTTTTAGGGCTTGAACCAACAAGTCAATCAACTCAATTCATGGATGAGAGTGAAGATTCCCCTATCATTATCCATACCATGTGCAAATGAAGACATGATTTGAAGAACCTATCATTTTTCATATCACTGATAGTGGAAGGATTGTTCTTACACAATTGTATGTTGGAGTCCATAGCCTCAACCAATGTGATGTCCCTTAAGGTAATGGAACATTTGGGATTGAATATTTCAATACCATACATGAATATTTGTTCCATGGACTCCATGGAAGTGAAAGTTTGTGGATTAATCAAGGGCCTTCAAATTCACTTGGCTTCTCATCAAGGAATTTGTTTAGTAATGGACATTGTGGTCATTAATATTCTTGATTCTTGGGGAATTATTCTATCCATAAAGTGGGCCACTAACCTTGGAAGTAGTATTCATATGCCACTATTCCAAAATTTCAAGGTTTACTGTCATCTTGTATAGAGAGTCGATGAGGAAATATCACATGGAGTATCCTCGGGACCCTGAGAATGAATTGATTTACTTTGAAGAGCCTAGATCCTACATTATGTTTACAATATAATTGGCTCCTAGAGTGGAGTCCCAAGCAGATGAACCAAATTATTTGAATGAAACAACCAATGTAGTAGTCATCTCCTCTGTGATTCTACAAGAAGTTTTTGAGAACCAGATCAATTGTATAGAAATTAGAAGAAAAAAGGAGAGAACGATTCTAGCAGGACTTGTACCTCTCAAGCGTCTGTTTGAAAAACATGACAGGTACACAGAGAAAAAAGAGATGATTAATCCCAATGAATATGATGAAGTCAATATTGGATCAACCGAGGATCCAAAGATGATAAAAATCGATGAAGGAATATCAAGAAAGGAAAGAAATACAATGGAAAACCTCGTAAGAAAATTGAGGGACAAGTTTTATTTCCCCCATGATGGTTTTAAGGTCTACAAGGGAGATGTGATACCCTTGAAGGAATATGCCAATCCACTTCATCAAAATCCGAGACAAAAGTTGGCCCCTCTTGTTCAAAAAGAATTTTAAAAATCACATGAAACAAGAATCATCGCTTCCTCGAGACATTCCACTTGGCCTTCTGATCCAAGTATAATGAAAGGAAGAATTAATGAGTTAATTAAGTTTTATGAGAGCTAAAGAAGCGCCTTGTATCACCTAACAAACAGTCAAGAAAACACACATAATGCCAATTATTTATACTTAAGTCATTTGGATGGTGAGAAGTTTCCCTTTCATGTGAATGGGAAAGCTTTGAAATTATTCTATCAAGGTAATATTTGATGCCTTTGAGGCATCCTTGTACTATAGTAAATTTTCTGACTTTATCTACTTTTGTGTTTCATTTTATGGAGTGTTGCATTTTATCTTTAGTGAAGAAAGGAAATGATGTTTACATTGTATGAAATGCTCTAAATGGTTGATGTTACGTACTTTGTTATTTTCATTTCATGCTTGGATTTCTTTTATCTCAAAGGAAGGGAAAAGGCACTTGTGTCCTCCCCTCCATTGCATTTAATATCCATTTTGTGAGAATTCTTCAAGTATATAGGTTTAAGGAATATTTTGGAGCTCCCATGCACTCTCAAGATGAGAACATGTCCCCAAGTTGGAGCCAATTGTTACACCCCATATTCTTTGTAGTCTACCCTACATTGTTTTACAATATGTGACCACTCGGGTGTGTCCAATGTGTGATGATTTTCTTTGTATGTGTCCATGATGGTATGTTACTATGTATAAGTGTTGGTTAGTGGTTACCCATATCCCCTCAAGCAAATGATCACGACATGTCTTTTTATTCCCCATTCTGAGGGTGCTTGGTTTTATTTCTCCAACTAACTACCTCTTTGGAGGTGGTAACTCCCTCTGATGTCAGTAATTTATGTCCAGGGTAGATATGTAAACATTCTTAGGTGGATCTACTGGGATACATGATTTGTGGGGTCCTAACTATTCACTTGTTCTTTTTCTATTGTAAAGGTGATTTTTATTTGTAAGGGTTGTCACACCCATGATTTAGAACACCTTACCCACATGGACCCTTTCTTTTTTATACATGTACCAAACTTGGGCCTTCAGAGATGATCCAGGTGGATATTGGTGGCCACCCACCTATTCCACTTGGATCCCCACCATTGCTTCTTTCAGTTTTTCAGTTTCCGCACAGTTTACTATTTTTAGCAATTTTTCGGGTCCTGAACTTCCGGAGCCGTTTTGAGGCCTTAAATGATGTTTTTTGGGAAAACGTGGAGAAAAATGGATTGTATATCAATACTTCTCACCCAAAATTTGAAGTCCTCGAAAATATATTTCTAACGAGGTATAGAACGCGTCAAACAAAGATCGTATGCCAAAGTTACGTCCCCGGGAAGTTGATGTACCAACTTACCCAAACGGGGCCCATAGTCTTGGCATTTCATTTCCTAGGGTTAGGTCTTTGGATGTTTAGGGTTTTCCATTGTTTATAAATAATAATAGGCATTTGAGCCTCATTTTAACAGAGTTCAGAGGCCAGTAGCCGCCACATCTCTTCTCAGAGATAAGCTACCAGCGCCCTAGCTAGTTTATTTCCATTCTGTCTATAAGCATATTTCAGCCATTTGTTATTAATGAAATGAAGTCTTATTTCCACTGCATCTTTGTGTTTATGTGTATTTCTGTATTTCATTGTGTTCCTACATAAATCTGGATCAGTGGTATCAGAGCGGTCTGCTCATTCTTGATCCTTCTTTGCATGTCCCCAACGAGATCGGGGTATAAGGAGTTGGGGCTCGATCTGGTTGAACCTTTGCAAGATCAGCCTCGCAAACCCCGATGACCGCCCATGGGGGAAGAAATTAAATATGAGGGAGCAGGAGATCCTATCAAAATGTTTCTCGAGGAGGCCCTCGAGAAACAAAGGAACACGATGATGGACAACTTTGCCCAGATTCTTCAACGGATTCCGACTGGCGGTGCATCGACATCCAGAAGCCACTCTGGAGGCACCACTCCTTTTAAGGTACAAGTAATCTTTGACATTCCCATATTTGACAGCCAAATAGATGCAGATGCCGTAGATAGATGGTTGAATCTGTTAGAAGGATATTTCTCGGTTCATGACTTTTCTGACCGAGAAAAGATTATTTTCGCACTCCTCAAAGCCGCCCCCCATGTCAAGGACTGGTGGGAAACCTACTCGGAGCAAGAGGGCAAGGGAGAAACCTCTTTGTTCTCGGATGCACCTACTTGGAATTCTTTTCGAGATGCCATCAAGGAACAATATTATATTGTGGGGAGCTATGAGGACAAATACATACAATGGGCTACGTTGCGGCAGCAAAGGGACCAAGATGTGCATGAGATGACGAATCTGTTTCATACCCTACACACAAAGTTGGGTATCAAAGATTTAGAGAAAAATTTGGTGTTAAAGTACCACAGTTGTCTATACATATACATCCAGGAGGAAATGGAGTTCCTCGACATCTCCTCGCTTGGTGTGGAATACCGATATGCTGCCAAGATTGAGCAGAAGTTCAAACAGAAGAAGCGAGACTTTGGGTCTGCAAATCAGAAGCAAGGGAAAGGTACTCCCAAACTGCAGAACAAAGGACCAAGCCAAGGCAGGGCATCCCAGGACAACCCACCAAATCCACAAGACAAGAACACCATGAAGCCAAAAAAGGACACGGGGAAGTGGTGTGAGTTCCATAAGAGCTCCACTCACAACACAAGTGAGTGTTGGGCCAAGCAGTCACTAGTATCCGAGTTGAAGGCTTTTGAATCGGATGCATGCTCTGACTCCGAATCAGAACCTAACAAGGGGAATGACAGGGGGAAGAAGATTATCGATGCGGAGCCCAACGCCACTATTTCCACCACGAAGATCCAGAAGGAGGAACCATAATATCCAGAGGAGGCAGAGCGCCTCTTCCATTCCAAGATGTGGGTAAAGGGTTCCCCGTTGCAGTTCATTGTCGACAGTGGGAGCCAGAAGAACCTCATCTTGGTAGAGGTCGTGAAGCGGCTAGGCTTGCTGACCACATCACACCCACAACCATACACCATCGGGTGGTTGCACCAAGGACGAGACCTCCGCGTCAGTCAACAATGTCGCCTTCCCTACAACATCAAGCCCTTCACGGATGAGGTATTATGTGACATTGCTCCTCTTGATGTTTCTGATGTATTATTAGGCCAACTGTACTTGTGGAAGAAACATGTTGTGTATGAGTCCATGCCTCATGCTGTTATTATCACTTTGGGCAATAATATGTACAGGATACCGGAGATAGCACCGCCTACCACCATCTCTTTGGTTACTGCAAAACAATGCAGTAAGCTCATTTCCAAAACCATGAAATTTGTTTTCCTGATGATCTGCCCTCAGGGAAAGAGGAATACTGTGGCCATGACCTCCAGACAAGGCCTCATTGCACGAAAAAAACAGATGGATAAGGTCGTGGAGGAGTACGAGGACATCTTCACCTCCCCCACAGGGGTGACTCTACACTGCTAGGTCAAGCACACCATCAATCTGACCCCAGGTGCGTCGCTGCCCAATGGACCCATCTACTGACGCTTTGTCCTGGAGAATGACGAAATCAAGAGGCAGATTCAAGAGCTGTTGCAGAAAGGTCACATCCGGCCGAGTTCATCGCCCTGTGGGAGCCCGATCGTATTGGTGCAGAAGAAGGATGGGACTTGGAGACTCTGCATTGACTATCGAGCATTGAACAAGATCACTGTCCAGAATAGGTACCCGATCCCACGGATTGATGACCTTCTGGACCAACTCAAGGGGACAAAATATTTCAGCAAGGTTGACTTGAAGTCTGGGTATCATCAAGTACCAATCGAACCCTCTGATGTGTGGAAGACTGCATTCAAATCCAAGGAGGGCCTTTTCGAATGGTTGGTCATGCCTTTCGGGTTGACGAATGCCCCTGCAACCTTCATGAGGCTAATGGAAGACATCCTGCGACCATTCACCAACTCATTTGTAGT
>ML807095.1:320930-341135 GCA_009831015.1 Picea engelmannii
AAATTCTTTTTGAACAAGAGGGGCCAACTTTTGTCTCGGATTTTGATGAAGTGGATTGGCATATTCCTTCAAGGGTATCACATCTCCCTTGTAGACCTTAAAACCATCATGGGGGAAATAAAACTTGTCCCTCAGTTTTCTTACGATATTTTCCATTGTATTTCTTTCATTTCTTGATATTCCTTCATCGATCTTTATCATCTTTGGATCCTCGGTTGATCCAATATTGAATTCATCATATTCATTGGGATTAATCATCTCTTTTTTCTCTATGTACCTGTCATGTTTGTCAAACAGACGCTTGAGAGGTACAAGTCCTACTAGAATCTTTCTCTCCTTTTTTCTTCTAATTTCTATACAATTGATCTGGTTCTCAGAAACTTCTTGTAGAATCACAGAGGAGATGACTACTACATTGGTTGTTTCATTCAAATCATTTGGTTCATCTGCTTGGGACTCCACTCTAGGAGCCAATTCTATTGTAAACATAATGTAGGATCTAGGCTCTTCAAAGTAAATCAATTCATTCTCAGGGTCCCGAGGATACTCCATGTGATATTTCCTCATCGACTCTCTATGCAAGATGACAGGTAAACCTTGAAATTTTGGAATAGTGGCATATGAATACTACTTCCAAGGTTAGTGGCCCACTTTATGGATAGAATAATTCCCCAAGAATCAAGAATATTAATGACCACAATGTCCATTACTAAACAAATGCCTTGATGAGCGGCCAAGTGAATTTTAAGGCCCTTGATTAATCCACAAACTTTCACTTCCATGGAGTCCATGGCACAAATATTCATGTATGGTCTTGAAATATTCAATCCCAAATGTTCCACTACCTTAAGGAACATCACATTGGTTGAGGCTATGGACTCCAACATAAAATTGTGTAAGAACAATCCTTCCACTATCAATGATATGAAAAATGACAGGTTCTTCAAATCATTTCTTCATTTGCACATGGTATGGAGAATGATAGGGGAATCTTCACTCTCATCCATGAATTGAGTTGATTGACTTATTGGTTCAAGCCCTAAAAATTATTTGATTTGATTCTTCAGGGAAGGGATATTTTCCAACTCAATGAAAAGAACAAGAATATTAGGATTATTAATCCATCTTGTTACATCCAAATTCCTTTTCAGAAAATTGCTTGTTCGGTGATCTCTTTGCATCTTGGTGTTAGGTTTTATTGTTTTTGCAACTTGGTTATCCTTTTCTAGAGGCTTGGGAGGTCCTAGTTGATCCTACGGAAGACTATTCCTCTATCTTTGATAGAATGCAGCTCCCTTTTCAATCATTTGATGTATCTCTTCTTGGGAAGGAATCTTTCCAAATATTATGTTTTCTCTTTCTTCCTCATCCTCCATCGACTACCCATTATGGGATATCTATTCCATCAAGAAAATTGTTGCAAGTGTCCAAATTTGGCTTGCTATTATGACCATTTGCATGATACATTCTCATGTAGAGGGCACAAGTCCTTTCATCATGGAAACTTTGGAAAGCCTTGAAAAAATAAGGGCGTCCATCCTCTATCATGTTGGTAGGTTTCGATGATGTAGGAGGTATCTGATTCGATGGTGGACCCTTGTTTTTGTTCTTCTGTTGCAACTTGCTCTGATTTTGGTCTCTTTCCAACTACACCATCCTACCCTCTGAGTCATAGGTAGTCATTTTCAACTTTTCTAGTTGGTCCAAAAGGCCAAAAATAGCCTCAAGAATGGGATATGTGGCAAGAGTTGCTTTCTATTTAGGGTTATCCTTCTCCCTTTGGTTGTTTAGTGCATTGGGATTCCTTGAGTGATTCCAATTTCCATAAATAGTTATGGAATTGATCTTGGCAGCAACGAGAGTTGTAGGGTGTCAATTTTCACATGCAACTCCATGTGACTAGTTTCAGATCTGAAAATTGCTTCCTAGTGAGCTAACTATCACTGAACAAATTTACACTGAAATTATTGACTGAAAAACATATGCAATGGAAACAACAAGATTAGAGATGAATCATCAATACACAAGAGACACAATATTTATGTTTTGTAACTTTATCCAAATCTCCAAATCTGAGGACCAAAACCAATCCTCTCAAAGTGTAACATACCCACTACCTAAAATCAAACTTTTTCGTTGATTTCTCAACAATGAGAATCCCCGAATCTCGCAGTAGTGAAAGGCCAAACCTAATCCATAGGTCCTTATTTCCCTGTCACGACCTCTTCTTCATGCGCCTGTGACATTTCCTGATGATAATTTCAGGTTTCGGGGTTTCGTGATTCCTGATGACAAGAGTTCATGTCCTCTCGAATTCCCGATCTCCGATTTGTCGATGCGCCCCTTTACGCACTAGCCCTCCTGGATAAACTCCTGGCCCATATGACCACTATTTCAAAAGACCGCAGCCTTATCTCCTTTCGGGGTTTTGGGCTTCCAAACGTCAATGCGCTCTAACTTCAGCTAGGCCTTCGGGCTAGACCTTTGGTCCACATGATCTTCCCCCATATGACCGCAGCCACACTGCTTATCGGGGTTTCGGAATTTTCAACGTCGAAATGCATTTTTCCTCAGGACTCGCGATCCTCCTATTCTCGATATGACATCAGTTAATAACCCCTTTTCGCCTTTAGCACGATCAACAGCCGTGATCGCCCATGAAACCAACGGTCCCTACTTTCTATCGGGACTTCGGGGTTTCAAATGCCGTAATACTTTTGTTTTCGGGACTGTCGATCTCTCAAATCCCGATTCTCCGCTATGCTGACAGCTGGCCCCTACGATGGAGCTTTCCCTTCCTTGTCGGAATTTCGGACTTCGCGATTCTGAATGGAAAGGACTTCTTGTCCACGGGATACCTGAATTCCCGACTCCCGAAATGTCGATGGTCAACTTTATTTTCGGGAAACCTCCCGAATGCTCTAATCTCCTCCATGCGTCCTCCTCAAGATGGATGGTCCTAATCGTCTCTCGCGATTTCGCGACTTCTGATGCTCTGGAAGTCTTGTCCTCAGGAATCGCGAACTACCGAACCCCGATGCACCTATTGAATTTTCTATCGAGACTTCCCCGAGGGTCTGGGTCTCTGCCACCTGTTCCGGCTGATAGACGACCCTGATCCAATCTCATAATTTCAGAGTTTTTGATACCCCGATGACATAATTTCTCTGTCAACTCAAAACCCCTGTAGACGATATACCGACGGGCTCTCGATTTCCGCCATGTGTCTGCACAAACAGTCAGTCCAGACCATTTCGTTGTTTCGAGACTTGAAATGCCCCGACTTTCTCGACCTCGAGAATTCTAGTATCCCGAGTACCGATATCCCGATGTGTCAACCCTCTCGTCGGGATTTTACCCCTACTGTTCATGAAGGTTTAACCCTCATGCATCTCTTAACGGATCCAACGGCTGTCCATTTTTTCTAGCTAATATCTAACATCTCAGGTCTGTCCCACCTCGCGCATTCTTCCACTACTTCGTAGATGTGGAAAGATCAACGGTCCAAATGTTCTCATGGACCTTGGGGGTCTACGATCCCGATTTCCTCGCTATTCACGAAGATAGAGGGAAAAGGGGCAAGGTATGTAACGCCCTTGTTTCTTTCATCAGTCTAACAATTATGAATGACCCAGTGTCTTCCGACGGGATCTCATCCGTCGATTCATTGCTTATCCCTACGCTATTACCTCGGAATTTTAAGAGGGTCATTCCTCCTCGTACAGGGTTATTAAGACTTTCCCATTCAAGTCCTTTTTCCAGGTTCTTAGTAAACCTTTCCAAGGAGGGAATCTCTGTGAAGAGATCTATACCGGGGCATCCCGGGAGACAGACAAAGGGAAACAAATTCCCGAGGACGGACTGGAAGTCTGGCTTGGTTCAACTCATGCATAATTAAATTCATTTATCAACATAATCCATGCGTGGTCTGTTATAAGAATATATCTATTATTTCTTATCAAAACTCTGCACATACATTCTAATACTGTAATCGTTCATAATTTCACATTTCTATGAGCATATATGTCAGTATATGAATTTCAAGATGCAATATGTAAAACACTTATCAGAAATAACCACAGAAGTGAGTACAATTGCTGAGAGGGGTGCTCGTTTCCACCCAACCATAGGCATAGCGACTCCCAATGGATTTACCACTAGCCACCCCCGAGCTGAGACCACGATGCTATGAGACTGCGTCTCTCTGTTTTCCAGTGACCAAGAGTGAAGGTTGCAATCCTTCCTCTCTGCTATCACTCACTCTGCATAATGCCAGAGTTCCCCTCGCGTCTGCCCCCTCCAAATCGCTTCTACCTCACGCCTTATCCTCTTGCGAGGTTGCGTGTGGTGCGATTCCCCTCGCATTGATCAGGCCTGACGGCTCTACGGATGGGAGGTTCACCATCCCATCCCTCACTAAGCCATCCGCCTACCAGCCTACGAGACATTAAATTCGGGGCCAGCGAGCTGCTTTTGGTTCTCCGGGCCAGTGGAGTCCAAATACGGTGTTAATTCTCGGTGGAAGTTAACACCACCTTTCTAGGTGCCTTCCATCACCATCGTGGTCTCTTTTTCTGCACATCCCCTTTCAGCAGTCTTTCAATAATTCAAATTGTTATTCACATTCATTGACCTTTTCCTCAAGGTCGATTTACATCACATATTCACATTTATGAGTTTTCCATAGTTCTTGGCCAGTCCAGTTATATTTACAAGCTGGGGGAAACAGGGTATTACAATTACCTCCCCCTTAAAAAGGAACATCGTCCTCGATGTTCTTATCTACTAACATGAATTGCATGTACAGAAGTAAACAAAATCGGATATGCCTATCTCATGGCATCCTCCATTTCCCATGTAGCCTCATCTGGGCCAAAATGTTTCCACTGCACCTTGACCTGTGCAATGGTCCTATTCCGGAGTGGGGTTTCCTTTCTGTCCAGTATGCATTGGGTTTCTGGTAGAAATTCTCCCTCCGATTCCACCTGGATCACAGACCAGTCAATTATATGATTAGCATCATGTACATATTTCTTCAATAATGAAACATGAAAAACATTATGTGCTTTTACGGTGGGAGGAAGTGCTAGATGATAGGCTACAGGTCCCACTCTTTCTACAACCTCAAAGGGTCCACAATACCGGGGTGCCAACTTGGCACAAGCTCCCATTCTCAGGGAACTCCTTCTAGGCTTAATCCTGAGATATACATGGTCTCCCATTTTGAACTCTCTTGGAGTTCTCTTTTGATCAGCATAACTTTTCTGTCGGTTCTGGGCGACCTTCAGATTTTGTTTTATCTGATTCATTTGTTGTTTCATTTCTTTCAGCATGTTGGGTCCAAAAGAAATCCTATTTACAGAATTACTCCAGCTGATTGGAGCATTACACGGCCTACCGTAGAGGAGCTAGAAGCGACTCATCTTTAAGGATGCTTGGTAGCCGTTGTTGTAGGCGAATTCTACCAATGGCAGGTAGTCTTCCCATTTTCTGGGTTGATGCATTACATGCATCCTTAACATATCCTCTAATATTTGATTCACTCTTTCTGTCTGTCTGTTGGTTTGAGGGTGATAGGTGGTGCTAAACAACAATTTGGTCTCTAAACCCTCCATCAGTGATTTCCAGAAATTGGAAGTAAATTTGGTGTCTCTGTCAAATATTATCTCCCTCAGCATGTCGTGCAGTTGGAACACCTCTTTCATGAATACCTGGGCGATATCTATCGCCTTGCAGGTATATTTGACAGGGATGAAATGAGCAGACTTGCTCATTTTATCCAACACTACCATAATGGCGTCATTTTGTTTGGTTGAAGTTGGCAATCCAGTGATAAAATCCATGGAGATGGTTTCCCATTTCCATTCTGGGATGGGTAAAGGGTGTAGTAGTCCGGCTGGGTGTCGATGTTCCTCTTTAACCTGTTGGCATTCTATGCATTGGGCCAAATATTTGGCTATGTCCTTCTTCAATCCAAGCCAATAAAATTGTTTCCGGGTGGCAGTAATCATTTTCTGGTATCCTGGGTGACCAGTGTAGGGTCTTTTATGTAGTTCATCCATGATGAACCTCTTCAATTTGTCACAATTGGGAATGTACAGTCTATCTCTGTAAGTGATCAGGCCTCCTTCGGTCATCTGATAGCCTTCATATTTTTCTCCAGCGGGTTCTTGCTGTAGGTACAGGGTCACATTTAGAATGAAGGGATCTGTTTCTTGTGCCTTTTTGACTTTGTTCTTGACATCTGTCTCGCAGGTACTCACCACTGCCAGGTGAATTTTTCTCATGCTTTTGCTAAGGGCATCGGCCACCCTATTCTCTTTCCCTTTAATGTGCTTGATTTCAAAATCAAATTCGCTAAGGAGGGCCATCCATCTGGCTTTTCTGGCATTGAGATTTTGTTGGTCGAACAAATACCGTAATCCACAGTGATATGTCATAAGTACAAATTTTCTTCCCAAGAGGTAATGCCTCCACATTTTTAAGGCATGCACTATGGCAGCCAGTTCTAGATCATGAGTCACATAGTTGACCTCATGTTCATTCAATTTTCGGGATTCATAGCAGATCACCTTTCCTTCCTGCATAAGGACTCCTCTGAGCCCTTCCTTACAGGCATCTGTGCACACAAGGAATTCATCTTCTGGGTCAGCGATTTTCAACACGGGTGCATGGGTCAGTAGATGTTTCAGGGTTTGGAATATTTCTTCACATTGTTGTGTCCACAGGAATTTTTTTCCCTTCTTCTGGAGGGCAGTGATTGGACAACCAATCTTGGAGAAATATTTTATAAATCTCCTATAGTATCCCGCCAATCCCATAAAGGATCTGATGTCTGAGACATCCTTTGGGGTAGGCCATTCTATGATAGACATGATCTTGTCAGGATCTACTGCTACCCCTTCCTCGGATAGAACATGTCCCAAGTAGTGTATTTTCTTCTGAAAGAAGTCACATTTGTTGAATTTAGCATAGAGTTTATGTTCTCTTAGCACTTGTAGCACAAGTCTAAGATGTTCTTCATGTTCTTCTCTGTTCTTAGAGTAGATTAAAATGTCATCAATAAAAACTAGTACAAATTTATCTAGAAATCTACTGAGTACATTGTTCATTAAGCACATGAAAGTGGCAAGGGCATTGGTTAACCCGAATGGTACTACCACAAACTCATAGTGACCATACCGTGTTCGGAAAGTGGTTTTGTGGATGTCTTCACCCTTGATTCGGACTTGATGGTACCCCGACCTCAAGTCAATCTTTGAGAAAACAGACGCGCCTCCCAACTGATCAAATAGGTCATCGATCCTGGGCAAGGGGTACTTGTTCTTTATGGTTACTTTATTAAGTTTTCTATAATATATACACAGTCTAAGGGTGCCATCCTTCTTTTTCACAAACATGGTTGGTGCTCCCCATGGGGATACGCTGGGTCGAATATATCCCTTATCCATCATTTCTTTCAATTGTAAATTGAGTTCAACTAAATCAGGTGTGCTCATCCAGTAGGGTGTCCTAGACACCGGCACCACTCCTCGTGCGAGCTCTATCGAGAAGTCAATGTCTCTTCTCGGAGGTAGACCCGGTACCTCTTCCGAAAACACATCTTTGTATTCTTTCAAGATAGGGTGATCATCAGGGCTTGGTTTAGCACCTTCAATTGTTTTCAATACCTGTATTTCATATAGGGGACATCCCTTTCGGCAATACTTTCTCATTTGCAGGGATGATATTTGTCTCACCGAGACCGGTTTTCGGATCCCTTGGAGGGTTATCCTTTTTCCTTCTTTGCTCACACATTCTAAGGTTTTATGGTAACAGTCCAATTTGGATTTATGGGCAGCCAACTAGTCCATACCAGTCAACAAATCGTATGATCCCAGGGGTAATACATTAAGGGTTGCTTGGGTGGGGAATTCACCCAACATTAACTGGCAGGCTGGTATGACCTCTACCACATTTCTTTTGGTGCCAGTGGCTAACTGTACCAACCATGGCTTAGTTTTCTTTTGTGGTTGTAGATTACACTTATCAACAACTTTAGGGGCTATATAACTCAAATTTGAACCAGGGTCAATCAAAATAGACACTAGATGGTTGAAAATCATACCTTCTATTTTCACTACTGAAGCTTGGTGATCAGCTTGGTTATTATCCAACGCTGCATAAATCTGCGGCACACTCCTTGCCACATCATTGACTGTGGTAGCTTCCTGCATGTTGTAAATTTTCCGACTGTTCTGTTGTCGATGTGGACAGTCTATGAGGAGATGCTCTTCTCCACAACCCCAGCATTTCAGAGGTTCTTTCTTTGGGTTATTAGTCTTCACTGGTATAGGTCCAGAAGTTTTATTTCCATCCACCGAGGAAAAGTTCTGCTGGAGTACACTCCGGGTTGGAAAGTTCATTCTAGGGTTCTTCTTGTAGCTCTTAAATTCTGAGGATTTAATCCCCTTTTTCTGGAATTTCGAACCACTCTTATGTTTCCAGTCCCCACGAGACTCTGGCCGATGCCCATATTGTTCATGACAATATGTTGCTTTTCGAATAGTGTCTTCTAAGGTCCTTGGCTAGTCAAATTCGATTCAGTTCCGGTATTCCTTGGGTAATACGCTGATGAAGCGTTGCGCCTTTGCCTTCTCTGCTTTGATGTAGGGTACATATCTCAATAAGTCGAGGAATTTGTTGTCATATTCCTCCATAGTGAGTTGCCCCAGTTTGACTTCATAAAACTCTTTAGCCTTCTCGTCGAAATACCTTTCCGACAAATACTTCTTCCGAAAGTACTTCTCAAACCGTTTCCAAGACAGGTCCTCCTCGCGGACCCCTTTCATGTTCTTAAGATCTTCCCACCAGATGGAAGCCTTTCCGTTTAGATTGAAAGTGGCCACTAGGGCCTTCAAATTTTCTGAAAAATCATGAACTCTGAAATATTTCTGCAGTCCAAGTAGCTAAGCCTCAGCTTCCTCTCCCTTCTTTATCTCACCGTCGAAGGAGGGAGGTTTGGCCTTTCTGAATTCCTCAAATTTATGACTCTTGGAAGTATTTTGCTTCTTTTGTTTTCTTTGAGAATAGGAACTAGTCCTGCTGCTAGAAGAACCTTATGAATCGCCAGCTTCCTTCTCAGTGGAATCGTCTGGCACTGGTTCTTTACCTCTGGGGTAGACCTTTCTTGACGTGCTTCTCTCAATATGGCCACTAACACGACCATGTTTCTGCACTTCAGGTTCATGCTACATTTGTCGCTGTAGGTCGGATAAGCTCTGCAGTAACACTACATTAATTTCAGTTTTATTTTCTTGTTCTTTCATCATCCTTTCATTGTCGGCTTTGCAGCTTTGCAACTCAACCATGAGACTCCTCACAGTCTCGACTAGGTCTGGAGGGGTTCCTATTTCTCTTCTTTCGTCAAACTCTTCACCTCTATTGTGGGATCCTTCTCCCCTATCTTGGTGAGTCACCATTCTCTGCATCTATAGATTCTCGCGGTTGATCGTCTGCTTGAGTGAAAAGACAAACGTTGGTTATTAGTCAAGAGTTAAATTCATTTTTTTTATTTTTTTTTTAATTTGCGCATAAATTCATAACTCTTTCACATGCATACATAGTTGGGTTCTCATTTTCCAAGTTTTTAATCTTGGACAAGAGAGTTAAGTTAGGGGGGTTACTCCTCGTAGGAGTGCTTCAAACGGAGTTTATGCGCGACTCGTGCATGAGCCCAATCAGGCCGAGTGTTGTAACCATGCTCTGATACCACTTTGTAACATACCCACTACCTAAAATCAAACTTTTTCGTTGATTTCTCAACAATGAGAATCCCCAAAGCTCGCAGCAGCGAAAGGCCAAACCCGATCCATAGGTCCTTATTTCCCTTTCATGGCCTCTTCTTCATACGCCTGTGACATTTCCTGATGATAATTTCGGGTTTGGAGGTTTCGTGATTCCTGATGACAAGAGTTCATGTCCTCTTGAATTCCCGATCTTCGATTTGCTGTTGCGCCCCTTTACACGCTAGCCCTCCTGGCTAAACTCCTGGCCCATATGACCACTATTTCACAAGATCGCAGCCTTATCTCCTTTCGAGGTTTTGGGCATCCAAAAGCCGATGCGCTATGACTTCAGCTAGCCCTTCGGGCTAGACCTTTGGTCCACGTGACCTTCCCCCATATGACCGCAGCCACACTTCTTATCGGGGTTTCATACTTTTCAACGCCGAAATGCATTTGTCCTCAGGACTCGCGATCCTCCGATTCCCGATATGACGTCAGTTAATAACCCCTTTTCACCTTTAGCGCGATCAACGGCTGTGATTGCCCATGAAACCAATGGTCCCTACTTTCTATCGGGACTTCAAGGTTTCAAATGCCGTAATACTTTTGTTTTCGGGATTGTCGATCTCTCGAATCCCGATTCTACGCTATGCTGACAGTTGGCCCCTATGATGGAGCTTTCCCTTCCTTGTCGGAATTTCAGACTTCGCGATTCCGAATTGCAAGGACTTCTTGTCCACGGGATTCCCGAATTCCCGACTCCCGAAATGTCGATGGTCGACTTTCTTTTCGGGAAACCTCCCGAATGCTTTAATCTCCTCCACGCGTCCTCCTCAAGATGGACGGTCCTGATCGTATCTCACGATTTCGCGACTTCTAATGCTCCAGAAGTCTTTTCCTCAGGACTCGCGAACTACCAAACCCCGATGCACCTATTGACTTTTCTATCGGGACTTCCCCGAGGGTTTGGGTCTCCGCCAGGTGTTCCGGCTAATAGACGGCCCTGATCCAATCTCATGATTTCAGAGTTTTTGATACCCCAATGACAGAATTTCTCTGTCAACTCAAAACCCCGGTAGCCGATATACCGACGGGCTCTCAATTTCCGCCACGTGTCTGCAAAAACGGTCGGTCCAGACCATTTCAATGTTTCGGGACTTGAAATGCCCCGACTTTCTCGACCTCGAGAATTCCGATATCCCGAGTACCGATATCCCGATGTGTCAACCCTCTTGTCGGGATTTTACCCCTACTATTCATGAAGGTTTAACCCTCATGCATCTCTTAATGGATCAAACCGTTGTTGGGTTTTTCTAGCTAAGATCTAATGGCTCAGGTCTGTCCCACCTCGCGCATTCTTCCACTACTTCGTGGATGTGGAAAGATCAACGATCCAAATGTTCTCATGGACCTTGGGGGTCTACGATCCCGATTTCCTCGCTATTCACGAAGATAGAGGGAAAAGGGGCAAGGTATGTAACGCCCTTGTTTCTTTCGTCAGTCTAACGGTTGTGAATGACCCTGGGTCTTCCGACAGGATCTCATTCGTCGATTCGTTGCTTATCCCTATGTTGTTACCTCGAAATTTTAAGAGGGTCATTCCTCCTCGTACAGGGTTATTAAGACTTGCCCATTCAAGTCCTTTTTCTAGGTTCTTGGTAAACCTTTCCAAGGAGGCAATCTCTGTGAAGAGATCTATACCGGGGCATCCTGGGAGACAGACAAGGGGAAACAAATTCCCGAGGATGGACTGGAAGTCTGACTTGGTTCAACTCATGCATAATTAAATTCATTTATCAACATAAGCCATGCGTGGTCTTTCTGTTATAAGCATATATCTATTATTTCTTATCAAAACTCTGCATAGACATTCTAATACTGTAATCGTTCATAATTTCACAGTTCTATGAGCATATATGTCAGTATATGAATTTCAAGATGCAATATGTAAAACACTTATCAGAAATAACCCCAGAAGTGAGTACAACTGCTGAGAGGGGTGCTCGTTTCCACCCAACTGTAGGTGTAGCGACTCCCAGCGGATTTACCACTAGCCACCCCCGAGCTAAGACCATGATGCTAAGAGACTGCGTCTCTCTGTTTACCAGTGACCAGGAGAGAAGGTTGCAATCCTTCCTCTCTGCTATCACTCACTCTGCGTAATGCCAGAGTTCCCCTCACGTCTGCCCCCTCCAAATTTCTTCTACCTCACACCTTATCCTCTTGCGAGGTTGTGTGTGGCGCGATTCCCCTCGCACTGATCAGGCCTGATGGCTCTACGGATGGGTGGTTCACCATCCCATCCCTCATTAATCCATCTGCCTACCATCCTGTGAGACATTAAATTCGGGGCTAGCGAGCCGCTTTTGGTTCTCCGGGCCAGTGGAGTCCAAATACGGTGTTAATTCTCAGTGGAAGTTAATGCCACCTTTCCAGGTGCCTTCCACCGCCATCGTGGTCTCTTTTTATTCACATCCCCTCTCAGCAGTCCTGCAATAATTCAAAATGTTATTCACATTCATTGACCTTTTTCTCAAGGTCCATTTACATCACATATTCACATTTATGAGTTTTCCATAGTTCTTGGCCAGTCCAGTTATATTTACAAGCTGGGGGAAATAGGGTGTTACACAAAGTCACCAAAACTGAGGACGAAACTACTCCTCTCAAAATCACCAAATCCGAGGACAAGCATGTCCTCCAATATACAAACAAGGAAACCAAACCTCAAAAATATCTAGAAATATCCTATGCCCAAGAATATATTGTATATCACATGTACGGCCTAATGACATCACATGTCAGCCTGTATGGATTTGTACCTTCCTAGAAAACCAGATACGTGATTCACCAACTAGCAACCCATAGACATACATTGTTTGCTCCATTGCAAATCGTGTATACCCTATACACAATTCCTCCTTCTGCAGTCCGCGTATATACACACTTCATCCTCGTGCAAACCACGTAGGGAACAAAAAATTCTCTGCACACATGTGACCTTCTTCACTTCTCTTTTCAGGACCATAATCACCACCTTGCAAACTTTCCCTTGCTGAGATCACCAATCCTCCTAGGCATAAGGGTAGACTCACTTATTCCAACTCGATTCTTCCACAATGATGATCTAATGTCACAATGGCATCTCTCCTTTATATAGGAGTCCAATGAATGAGTTCAGGAGACCTTCATAAACCCAACAATTAATTAGAATATTTCAATCCTCTTTGTGGGTGTGGCCCCCCCCACACAAACCCACAAATCCCATCAACTTTCTCATGAGGCCCTAGCCTAATTTCTAGGTTGATTTCACTGAAACAAAAGTCAAAATTGGTGCCAGAAAAAATTCTCACATGCCTAGCACCTTGGCCTTTAGTGGGAATACCTATCGAAGCTACAAAAAATCAACACCCCCACTAAGCTACATAGTAGATATAACTCTCGATCTACCACCTCATCTTTATTCCAAAAGTAGTCCAAATTGGCTACTCCCTCTGTCAATGTGGAAAATGAGTCTATGAACTCTTTCACAGTCACAATTCATGCTGTCAATTTTATCTGACTAATTGAATCCATAGTCACTAGAGCACATCCTATTGTCTAGTATGTTTGACTGGCCACATCCTCGACCATTGAGGAAAAATATTTTTGATTGGTCGCATCCTCGATCACTGAGACAAAATATGTCTGATTAAATGCATCCTTGATCACTGAGAAAAAAAAATTATGACTAGTCGCATCCTCGATCACTGAATCAAATCCTACTTTGTAATCTTCCTCATTAGATGCTCCCCCTGTGACTGAAGCAAATACTACTCCCCAATTCTCCTCACTGGATGCCTCCTCTGTCACTGTAGAAAATCCTACTGAGACAAGTGTATCATCCATGGAGGTCTCACATGCCCTAGAATCCTCCTACCTCTAAATCTCCTATCTAGCCTCCTCAACCCATGACACTTGTCTCTTGGTCCTAGAAGATGTCTCTCTCTAATTTGAACCTAAGGGGAAACTCCCTCTAAATGACCATCTCTCCCTAAGATCCAACTGAATCTCCATGAGATTAGGCTCACTCTGAGATCGCATGTTCCTCATTAAAATTGACTCCCTCTAAGTCTTCACAACCCCCGGGGCCATATACTCCATGTCCACTTTCCTATGCATGGTCCTGGGAGGATTCTCCTCCCTCCTGGATCCTAAGGGGTGACTCCTTCTGAACTCTAGCTCCATTTGAGCCTGTACCATTGGTGGGGTCACCTGCCTCACCACTCATGGATCCACTTTCTCCTCCTCATCCATATCTCTACTCCTACTGGTCACAACACTCATAGGATGGCCCCTCAACCTATATAGGTTTCCATCCGTAACTCCAAGAACCATTGTTGATCTGAAGCCAGACTGTCTCGGCACAAGTATTACATGTTCATCTCAAAAAATACATGATATATGTTCCTCTCAATCTCTAAGACTGGGAGGACATGCCTCCTGAGTTCTGGCACCCACAACACATTCTACACCCTGAGTATTTCTCCTAAATCCAATCGAAATGATACAGTACCAGATCCTCGTACTGAATCCTTAGCTCTTGTACCAAGCTACACACATAAGTCTGAGCCAATCTTTGTGAGAGTTTCAAACAACTCTCTAGAATCTGTCATATGACACCCTTACTTGAAAGGGTGAAGGCCAATAAGATATCCCTTTGGAACCTATCTGCAACCTCATCAACCTCTGTTGTTTATTCTTGTTGCCTTCTTCCTCTTCCCCTCCAATGTGGACACTGTGAAGCATAGTGCCCAAAATCATGACACTCAAAAAATTTGATCTTAATAAGATCATTCTTCCATCTCAACTCTGGAGATGTTTCCCTCTCATGAGAATCCCTTCTCCCTGACGAACCTCTTCTATCTAGAGAAACCCTTCTTCCCTTCCTAGTGCGAGCTGCAAGGGCCTTGTTCTCATCGTTGCTACAATTTACTACACCATCCATATCATCTTTGGATACTAATCAGGTCTCCACCTCGATACAACCTATCCATAGTCTGTCAAAGTCTAACAAATTGTCTCGTGTACAGATCCCCTGCACAAATGGCTCCCAGGACCTGGTAAGATCTCTTAATTATACATTCACGAACTCAACATCATGTATTTTCTCATCAATAGTTGTGATATGTTCTCGTATCTAAGTAATATTCATGAGATAACTGACAATTTTTCCCTCACAAGTCATCCCGACAATCTGAAGTTGGTGCTTCAAGTGTAGCATCCTTCCAGTATTATTGTTTTGGTAAATACCCACCAAAGCATCATACATATCCTTGAAAGTTACTGTCTTGAAAATGTGAGGAATCAAGTGGTCCTTCACAGACTCTAGCAATACCCACTTGGCCTTCACTTCCCTCTTCTTATGGAATGCCAAATCTACTAGATCGGTTGGGCTACGAACCACATCCTCAACATACTCCTTGAGAAAATTCTCTTCCAACAAAAGGATAACCCTTGCCTTCCAAGCCCTAAAGTTGGTTGCCCTTTCCAAACTATCCTCAAGCTTCAATGTATTCACCAGCTTGACTTGCTCGAAACAAGAACAAGAAAAAGAACAAGAACAGGTACAACACTCTTCCAGTGTTTTAGCCACCAAAGTGTCTCAATATGATCCCCTTCTCTTCAAATCCCAAGATCTGATACCATGTCAATTTTCGCATGCAAGTCTATGTGATTGATTTCAGATCTGAAAATCGCTTCCTAGTGATCTAACTATCACTAAACAACATTACACTGAAATTATTGACTGAAAAACATATGGAACAAAAACAACAATATCATATATGAATCATCAATACACAAGAGACACAATATTTATATTATGTAACTTTATCCAATTCTCTAAATCTTAGGACCAAAACCATCCCTCTCAAAGTCACCAAAACTAAGCACAGAACTAGTCCTCTCAAAATCACCAAAAATGAGGACAACCTTTTCCTCTAATATACACACTACTACATATTGAAAAAATTTCGATGAACTATTTCCAATGGTACGGACAAAATTGGTCGTATTGTCGAAAAATACAAGATAAATATTTCAATTTTTCAATTTTTTTGCAATCATGCCCACATTCGTCAGACTTGCAACAGAATTCTAGATGCATCTCAATTCTGACTATTACTCTATATTCTCCTCAATACAGACGATATCTCTATGTTCGTCTCAATACCGACGTTGTCTCTAGTTTCTGTTGGATTATTAAGAGGGGGGGTGAATCAATAATAGAGCAATTTAATCCTTTTTAACAATAAAATGAAAGTGTTATGTCAATGTAGAATTATCATCCAATATTTGTAGAGTAAATAAACAATGAACAAATGAGCAATCATACACATACAAAATACACCAGTGTTTTTATGTGGAAACCCAAAGCAGGAGAAAACCATAGAATGTTTTTTCTTATAAGTCTTTAAGAATTACATTCATTGGAAGCACCGACTTCCTTTGTTTTCCAACTGCAACTGGAAGGAGGCTCCAACCCCCTAGTTTCTCAGGATAAAACCCGAGGGAAGCTCCAACTCCCCAATTCTTTGGCTACAACTAGAAGGAGGCTACAACCATAAGGAGGCTACAACCCCCTATGTTCTCCGGCTAGAACCGAAAGGTGGATACAACCACCTACCCTTGCCTCATCCAACCACCATGATGTAGAAGTAGAATGATGGAACCACTGTCACACTATCACTGTGATATATACTGTTGTAAACCTGTACCAATCAACCTGCACCAAACAACCTGTAATCAACCTGTACCATAAACAAGTTCATCAACCATGCACCAACCTGTACCATCAATGAGTGCATTAACCATGCACCAAATATGTACCAATCATGCATCAAATACACATAAACTATGACTCATCAATATGTACCAACATCATCAACTATACACGGGCTCATGTATGTGCCAACTCATCAACTACTTGTCTCAGCCATGTACCCAACATGTACCTCAACCAAAATCCCTCATCAATTTCATCATCCAAATATGATTTGTAACTCTGTAATAGCCCTGGTGTATATGATCACATACCTGCAAACCTTCCTTAACTTTAACAACAAGAGACTAGAATTTTCATCAAACTTTACTTTAGTCTCACATGACTAATTTTGGATTAGTCAACAACCCTAACTTGAAATAATCATAACTATGTACCTGTAATGAATAAAGATATGAAAATAGTACACAATGTTCTTCAGTGTCTTTATGGAATTCCTCTAGGTTTCACTGCTTGGACCACCGAAAATGGCATGACATGTACTATCCATATAGAATAGTATTATTTAAATAATTTCTTTTTTGCAACCACTTTGACTACTTTGACCTTTTGGGGCTTCTAGATGACTCATGAGGGTTCTTCAACTTCACATGGCCATAACTCTCTAACCGTGAGGAGTTATGTGATGTTCCACATACCACCGAAAATGGCATGACATGTATTATCCATATATAATAGTATTATTTAAATAATTTATTCTTTACAACCACTTTGACTACTTTGACCTTTTGGGGATTCTAGATGACTCATGAGGGTTCTCCAACTTCACATGGCAATAACTCTCTAAATGTGACGAGTTATGTGATGTTCCACATACCACCGGAAATGGAATGACATGTAATATCCATATAGAATAGTCTTACCTTCAAATATATTAAAACTCATACTATTATACATCAAACAAACTTGGGTCCATTACCCAAACCTTTGTGCTACTGGAATTTGCTACCAAAATTTCTTCAAGGGTTGACATCAATGACAACCAACCCAAATAATCAACATTTTCATCTCACTACCGATGATAGTAGTGCTAGTAGTTTATCTCTTCAAACGGTCACCCACTATTTTACTAAGTCAACATATATTTGGTCAACTGTCGTCGGAATTTTGATGGAAAACAATAATAAATGTGTTGCACTTTAGAGATGTTGCGATAGTTTTTCTATAATGATGACGGTTTAGAATAGGTATAAGGTGTTCTTGTCAAGCAAAAAATAGATTTATTTTCATATATCAATTGCATTAGAATAATATAATAGATATTCTATTACACCACTCAATTTTATAATACAATCATCATTTGTTTTTGTGGGCAAGAATGTCGGAAAATACTAGAGGTGGGAAAAAAGTAAATAGGGTGAAAAGGGTGACGATAAACATTATTTCCCTTGCAAAATATGATGTACTACACATCTTGTAAGAATTTTAATAGGAACAACTAAAAGACATTGTAGGAGATATGGGCACATTGATGGGGGATCGAATGAATATCACCCCATGGTAATTAGTTATATATTGATCATTATCTGTATTTATATTGATTGTATTTATAAAATTTTATATTGTTTTAATATTTGTTATACACACTAATTTTGCATGATTGTCTGTAATTATAAAGTTATAATTCCCCCCTAACTTTATGTAGAATGCACCAAGAAGTAGTAGAAATGATGTTGTACAAGCTAAGGAATATGAAGCGAACAATGAAGATCAAGTTAATGATCCCATGGAAGAAGATGAAAATAATAACATAGTTCAAGATGATGGGACAAATCAAATGATCGAAGACTTGTTCACTCAGTCGAATGAGAATGGGGACAATGATGGTATTTATGATGAACCTCTGATAGAAAAGGAAAATAAACGACTTCATAAAGGCTCAAGAGAAAATATTATCTCTGCTACATTGTTGTTGGTGAACTTAAAGGTTATAAATCATTTGTCGAACACTTGTATGACACAGATCCTAAGGTATGTAATATGTTTCATCACATATACATAAAGGTTGATTTTTTTCTCTTTTTTTTTAATGTTAATTAATTTGTAAAATAAGAATGCAATATTTATGATTAATATTCTTTATATTAACTAGTTATTTTTTATGTTATAGATTATTAGGTGAATTTTTGTTACCATCGTCAAATATTTTACCTCACACATATCGATATTTACATGCCATTATGAAAGCCATTGGAATGGAGTATCAAACTATAGATGCATGCCCTAATGATCATGTGATATATTATGGACAGCATGCGTCGAAAACAAAATGTATGCAATGTCATATCAGTGGATATCAAACCGATCAAGTAACAAATATGGTGCCTCGAAAGGTTCTTCGTAATATTCCCATAATTCCAAGTTTGCAACGATTTTTCAAGTGTGAAAGCATAGCACCGTTTATGGATTACCCTGCACAAAACAGAAGTGGAGATGGTGTTCTTCGAATGCCTGCAGATGCAGGTTATGCATTTAGGAAAATTCAATAAAAATGGGAATAATTTAAAGATGAACCTCATAATGTTAAGCTTTCATTGGCAGTTGATGGTGTTAATCCATTTGGAGAGCTTAGGTCTATTTGCTTAGAATGGCCTATTTTGGTTAACAAAATAACATTCCTCCTTAGATGTCAATAAAGAGGGATCATATAATGTTTATAATGATTGTTCCAGGCATGTTCTTACATTAATTTTTCGAATGTAACATTTTCATTTGTTTCTTTTTTTGTAGACTATATTTTATTTACTTATTTACTTATATAATATACATATCATGGTATTAATTATGTGTAATTTCAAACAATTAAGTAAGTACCAAGTTAAATATATGATTGTATATATCGAGCCTCTTATCGGTAATTAAGCTACTAAAGTTATGGGCCGACATCACTATGTATGACATCTGTAAGCCAATCGGGGAGAAGAAATTTCAATTTCGTGGAATACTTGTATGGAAAATTAATGATGCCCCAGGACTAACGCATTTTTGTGGTATGTAACATTTTTCTGCACTTTAATACTATATAATTATTTAAAGATAGCATGCATGTTTTAAATAATCCCATCGTATAATCGACATTAATCCATTTGTTGCAGGTATTCAAATGAAGGGTAAGTTTTTGTGTCCAGTTTGTGGTCCTAAGATGAAGTATCATCATTCAAAAAGTTTAGGAAAGATGGTGTTTGATGAGTATAGGAACTTCCTCCCTAAGAACCGTAGGTATCGTACTACTGGAAAACATCTTTTCAATTGGAAAGAAGAGGCTGGATTAAAACCACAAAGAATGACACCTCACAGATAGAGGTTGGAATATAACGAAAATCATCAAGGTACATAATTTCTTTATGTATCGTATGTGTAATATTGTTTTGAAAATTTACTTTAATTATTGAATTTATTTTACCGTATTTGATAATTATTGTAGTGATTTCTTTTATGCTTCATCTTACGGCTTCCATCGTTAAGGTATTAATAATGTTAAGAACCAAACATCAATATAGCATAGAAAAACTTCAGGAAAAGTACTCAACGCCTTGAAAAAGAGATAATTTCAGATAATAAGCCTCTTCGAGGGGGCAACCTCCTTTTACCCCACTTAAATGTTCAAGTCCAAGA
>ML807095.1:363346-376249 GCA_009831015.1 Picea engelmannii
ACTCGTTCGGAAAAACCTCCTGAAATTCTGACAGTACTGGGTACTGATCCAATGAGGGTCCCTTCCTTTCATTCACTGCTTCCACTACATAAAGTCGACACCCTTGCCTCAAGCATCGCTTGACCTTCATAGTTGATATAAAGTGTAATGACACTTTTCTCTGTACACCTTGGATCTCTACCGGTTCTCCTTCATCATTTACACAAAGCACCCTCTTTGCGAAACAATCTACTAAAGCTCGATGAGCCGCTAACCAATCCATTCCAATAATTAGGTCATATGTCCCAAGAGCAGTGACATATACCTTCAACCTGGTAGTGCACACTCCTAGGTCTACTATACAATTATCAACACTGGGTCCTACAGCTTGTTTTTCTCCCGAAGCCATTTCGACTTGTTTAAAGTCATCATGCTCGTAGGCTACCAGCCCACTCTTTTCTAATGCAGATGGTGAAATGAAACTATCTGTCGCACCAGAATCAAACAAAATTTTAACATTAAAATGATTTAGCGTACCTGTCGACTCCACTACGGTGGATTGATGTTCATCCTGGCGGTTGTTAACCGCTGCGTAAATCTGGTGGTTGCTACCTGTTCTCCCCATTGGTGCCTTTCCTTCTCTATGCACAAACCCTGATTGTAACTCGGGGCAGTCCCGCTGGTAATGGGGTCCCTTGCACCTCCAACAGGTAATATGAGATGGAACCGGTGCACTGTTATGTGACGGTCCTTGAAATGAGTTCCTCCCTCTGGAACCCCTGCCCCTACTAGTTGTTCCCTACGATTGTCGTGGGCCTGTCTGCACCGTTGGCGATGAATGAGACGCGGCACTAGCTGCCATTGAAATCCATGTAGTTACTGTCCTTGGTACGCCTCTGTTACCATAAGGTGGTGGCCTTGAGCCCCCTCCCCTTGAAAATGTCCTTGGGGTCTTTCCTACGAATCCAGGGCGATGCGGAAATGTCGATCTTGGCCTAAGTATAGTAGCTCTGTCATATCGAACTCGCACTTGGACTCTTTGGCATATAATCATTGTGCCTCCATGATGCTCAATACCTCATCCAGGTGCCTCATATTGTCTTGCCATGGCTGACTATAGATCAAGATGTCGTCAAAGAAAACCAAGACTGATTTCCTTAACTGATCCCTGAATATATGGTTCATGCAAGACTAGAATGTAGCGGGTGCATTGGTTAGCCCAAATGGCATAACCAAGAATTCGAAGTGTCCAAAATGACATCAAAATGTCGTCTTCTCTATGTCCTACTCTCGGATGTTGATCTGATGATATCCAGAGCGTAGATCAATCTTTGAGAAGAAAACTGCCCCATGTAGTTCATCCATCAACTCGTCAATGCGTGGAATAGGGTACCGGTTCTTTATGGTTTTCTTGTTCAAGGCTCAGTAATCAATGCACATCCTCATGGTGCCATCCTTCTTTAGAAATAAGACAATTGAAGAAGAAAATGGGTTGTTGCTCGGTCTGATGTGTCCCATCACCAACAATTCCTTGATTTCCTTCTCTATCTCATCCTTGAACCTCCTCCAACTCAATGGTGTGCTCAAACCCCCTGCCAGGTGGTCTCCCTGGTGGAATTGCCTCAAAGACCTGCTGATGTCATCCCAATAAATTCTTGATCTCATTATGGTACTTTTGTCGACCTTTTGAAACCTTCTTAGTAGTGATCAAACATTCTGTGGCATATGCTACCTCCCCATGTATGAATATCCTCTCCATCCTCTTGGATGAAACTATCATGGGTGCTCCTATCGACATACCTCTTAGAATAATCTTCTTCCCATCCTAATATTTGAATCCCATCTCCAAGGTTTGGTAGTTGGTGGTGATTTTTCCCAAGGTAATCATGCACTGAAATCCTAACACCACATATGTGTCTGATAGGTCAACCACATTAAATGTGTCTCTCACTGTGTAGTTGCCTAACTTCATCTCTAAGTTTGGAACTCTGTCTAGACACTCCACTGTGTGACCATATGCTACCGCAACATCAAACCCCTCAAAATCCTATGTCTGAAGCTCCCGTCTCGATACTAGTAAAGCATCGATGAAGTTGTGAGTGGCGCCACCATCTATCAGGACGATTTCCCGTTGCCCCAGAATAATCCCTATGATATGGAGGGTATCATACCTGGGAACACCAGAAAGGGTTGTTATGACTCCTCCCTTTGCTAGTTTCCTTCTGTTAGCCTGCTCTGGCGGTTGTGGGACTACTGGAGGATGGATTCCTGCCAATGTCGGTGGTCTATGGGGAGATTTCTCCTCTGCTGGTGATGACTCCTCCTCTGAGCTAGTGGATCCACTTTCCTTCTCCTCCTCCTCAATATCCATGGTGTCTGATGCTACCTCAATATAATGAATCTCTCCCTTTCCCATGCACCTATAGCTTGGGACCGAAGGATCTCTGTAGTTGAAGAAAAGCTTCTTCTTCATAAGCTTTCACCTAGTCTTATCATCCAACTTCTCCTTTCCCTTCCATTCTCTCTGGAATGGCTTCCTATCTCGATCCCTCTAGGGCACAAATGGTTTGGAGAAATTTTTAATCCACTGAGTCTATCAGATATCGAGTGCGAAGGATGGCATCCTATAAAGTGGGAAGCCTATATGCCTTCACCCATCCTCTCAAAGGCTCTGTGATTCCTTCTGTGAATAGCATGATAAGCCTGGGCTCTAATATATCTATCACTTCCACGGCTACCCACTGAAAATCTGTGATGAACGCCTCTATTGTGCTAGTTTGTCTCAACTAGGCTAGATCCCTGAAGTGTATCTCAGGATCCTTCATGTCAAACCTGTCCATGAGCCTATCTGTAAACTCCCTATAGAAGGTGATGCAACTTTGACCCAATGTCACTAGTCCATGATACCACCACTCGTGTGCCTCACCCTCCAAGTGTAAGGTCGGGAAACCGATGGCCTTTGTCTCAGTCATCTGGTTCAGCTTGTAATACGTGTCTATATTTTGTACCCAATATCTGGCGATGTATTTGGACGATCCTTTGAAATAAGGGATGGTGAGTTTCCCAAATTTTCGGATGAAATCAAGGTTATGCCCCTACTGTTGTTGTGGTCCTCCCCTCTACGTCTCTCTGGTTGGTTCCTGAGTCTGAGTCCACAATACTCAACTAAGGTCATGTCCCGATGGAATTCATGACCCAATGTTGTGTACTCCCTCCTATACTCTGCAATGTCATCCGCATGAGTGGGTGGCCTATGTGTTATTGATGGCAGTGATGCTACCGGGGGTTCCCTCTGGAAACTGGGAAACAAGTGTCTGGGAATCCTACTCGCAGAGGTGTATGTGAAAGAGGGTGACTAGGGTCTACTGCCTACTCCTGAGTTTCCCTGTGCTGCATGCGGGACTTGTGTGTCTGGGGTGACCACTCTAGCCAATCTATCAACCACCTGTGCCAAGGAATGAGACATGGTATGTCGACTAGCTAACATATCGTTGATAACCTGCATGAAAGTTGTCTCTGTATCTATGGGGGCCTTGGCACCGCCCTCTGGTCGCTCATATCTGTCTCCTAGAATCCTCTTTGCCTCGCGCTCAGCCTCACGCTCCGCCCTTCTCTCTACTTCTCTATGTGCCTCTTCCTCTTCCTCTGAGCTAGGAGGAAAAGGGGGAAAATTAGGCCTATGCCTTCTGTAAGTGACATATTCGTCACCTACGTGTTCATGGCCCTCTGGGTCTTCTGCTACACTCATTGTCTTTAGTCATAGGCTGGAATGACTAAAGCTCTAATACCACTATAATGTTCCTGACTTGGATAGTCTAGGAAACACTGCTAATGTGTGTGTAGGATCAATGCTCTACAACATTTAAATGATCATACAAATAATAAACGCGACAAAGGACTACAAAGTTTGTATTATGATATATCTGTGGATTAAAAAATGGTTAAATGTGGCTGAATAAACTGACAATACTCAACTAGATCAACAAACAAAGGATCTTATCCAGAATACAAATAAGCAACTAAAAGATAATACCCAAAATATGGGAGCACTGCGGAATCAATGGATGCATTGGGACTATGGCATCTCTGACGGTAACTGCTGGAAGTCTAGAAAGTTCACCCTATGAGCTATACTTCTTAGAATGGCCTGGAAACTGTCCCAAATTATGCGCCATGCTCTAGTCCTCAGTACTAGTATTTGTCGGACCCCTCTGCTGATGAATCTGGACCCCAAATGGATACCCCTGGGGGAATGCACCCCTCTTCTTCTGGAAAAATGTGTCCTAGTGATTCTACCATCGTAATCAGATGAGATATGTCTCAAAATGACCATCTTGGTCTACTGGTAAATGGGTCGGAAGGGTTTCCCTAAATCTGGTCTGATGCTCACTCTGGAACCCCAAATGCGCCCGCCAAAAGTGTCGCATGTCCAAGTCTGGAAAATGCATCCCAATTGATTCCTCTGTTGGAATCTGATGAGGAACTAGGAAAAAGATGGGCCTTTCCCTCCTCTCAAATGGGTTGGAGGGAAATCTCAGAATTCTCCCTGGATGGTATTAGTCGACTAAAAACCCTCTCAGAAGTTGCGCCCTCAATCTAGATGAATGCAACCTTGCCATTGAACCCTGTGTAACTACTGCTGAAGAATGATGGAAGACCTGAATGATCTTCCCGGTGACTAGGGTGTGTCTCTCAACACTGAAATCAGCCAACTGGTGTCTTCCTCCTGGAATCCACTGAACTATCTCTCCTGAGATGTGCCTCTTCTCCTCAATGACAAGTCATAATCTTCATAATGATGAATTAGGTCACTGACCCTTCCTTTATAGCTTTCCAAAACCCTAAATCATTGCTAAAACCCTAATTCACTATTGACTTCCAAAACCCTAAATCACTGTTGAAACCCTAATTCACTGTTGACTTCTATTTTTAGCTCATACTGACTTAAAAGCGCCTTTTACCTTTTTTAGCTCAATGCCACTTTCTGAATATAACACCGGTGACTAAAGTGACCTCTAGTCACCCTGTTTACCCCTTTCTGGCCCTGGCTATAGTCTAACGGGGCGATTTAGACCATTAAGTCTCCTCTCTGGACCTCCTATTTGGAAAGGGACATTACAAATCTCTTCCTCCAAATCCCCGTGGACAAAAGTTGTTTTTACATATAACTGTTCAAGATGAAAATATTTTGTTTCAACAAGACTTAAAATATTCCTAATTGAATTCATTTTAACAACAGGGGAAAATATTTCATCAAAATCTATACCTTTCTTTTGTGCAAACCCCTTTACAACAATTCTAGCCTTGTACCACTTTGTGCCTCCATCTTCTTCCTTAAACTTGTAAACCCATTTATTATGCAATGTTATTTTTCCTGCAGGAAACTGAACCAAATCCCAAGTCTAGTTAATTACCAGGGAATCCATTTCCTCTTTCATACCTTGCTCCCACTTCTTTTTGGTGTCTACTTGCATTGCCTCTTCATAAAATCCCAGTTCACTAGAATAAGTCAAGAATAAATAATACAATGGAGAGTATCATTCAGGGGGTCTACTTAAACTAGTATATATTCTAACAACACTTGTAGAAGTTTGAGGTAGATGATGCTCCTGTTGTTGTACATTTTTATTTTCTGGTACCTTTGGAATTTCTTTTTCATTGATCTAATCAAGCACTATGTATTCTAGTTTTTATATTTTCTTATATCTTTCCCTGCAACTGATCTTTGTACATGACCTTCTCATTGAATATGACATCTCTATTCCTAATGATTTTGTGATTTTCATAATCCCATAAGAGATAACCAAATTCATTAACACCATATCCAATAAAGGTACACTTCTTGGATTTTTCCTCAAGCTTTGTTCTATTTTCTTTATCAATATGGACAAATGCTTCACAACTGAAAGTCTTCAAAAATTAATAGTTTATCTTTTTACTTTTCCATGCATCCTATGGAATTCCACCATCCAAAGAGTTTGAAGGTCCTTTGTTTATTAATTAAACAACAATATCTACAACATCTTCCCAAAATTGTAAGGACAAACCAGCATGCAATCTCATACTATTTGCACACTCCATAATTGTCCTATTCATCCTTTGTGACACACCATTTTCTTGTGGTGTTCCTGGAACTGTCTTCTCTCTATGAATCCCATGGTATGAACAATAATCATCAAAAAACTTGTTGTGATATTCACCTCAATTGTTTGATCTGTGACACTTCAACATTTTTCATGTCTCATTCTCAATTAAAGCTTTCCATTTCTTAAAAGTATAAAAAAACTAGATTTTTGTTGACTACAATCAACCCAAGTTTTTCTAGTTGCATCATCAATAAAAATAACATAATAATGAGAGCCACCAAGAGATTATACCTAAGTTGGTCCCCACACATATGTATGCATAGGCTCTAACCTTTCACTCTTCTTTTCTTTTCCGACTATGAGAAATATGACTCTTTTCTATTTTCCATAAATAAATGCTCACAGAAATCAAAATCAATTTGTTTAATATCTGGCAACAAATTTCTTTTGTGAAGTATCTGCATCCCCTTCTCACTCATCTATCCAAGCTTATGATGCCATAGTGTTGTATCCACTCTTTTAGAATCTAAAGAGATATAAGAGTCAATATTACCAGTACATAAATACAATGTACCTACCTTCTCTCCTTTTCTATCACCAATGATTCTTTGGTGACCTTCCACACCTTATCTATAAATATGGATATACAACCTTCACTTTCCAACTGCCCTGTTGAAATTAGATTTTTCCTTAGATCGGGAACATGTATTACCTCTTTCAATGACCATTGGTTTCCATTCCTTTGCTTTATTTTTACCTTCCCCATTCCAACAATTTTGCATGGTGCATCATCACCCAAATGAACCTGTCCAAAATCACCTTGAACATAATCTAGAAAATGTTTCCTATGGGGTGTGGCATGAAATGAAGCCCTTTAATATACTACCCAATACCCATAAATGTTTTCTATAGAAATAATCAAAGTATCTTGTAACACATCACCTATTACATTTGCTTTCTTATTTTTCTTTTGTCGTCCATGTCTTTCTTTCTTTGGAGATTTGCAGTTCTTTTTCAGATGTCCTTTCTTTCCACAATTCCAACACTCTATATTTCCATGTTTTGATTTGGATCTTCCCTTCCTATAATTCTTGCGGTTCCCTGAGCCCTTTCCTCTATCCTTTTGTCTTCCCCTGTTCTCCATGTTTAACACATTACCTAATGTCTCACCCATGGTTTTCCGTCGCATTTCCTTGCTAAGGATAAAACCAACAAAATCATCAAATTTTAGAGTGTTTGAACCAGAGAGAAAGTTACTTACAACCATGACCAAACCATTCCATCTTTATGGAATGAGCTCAATATTACAAGAGCCTTGACCTCATCATCAAAGTCCACTTTTACAGAACTTAGTTGATTAGTAATGATATTAAATTCATTTAAATGACCTGCAACAGACCCACCTTCTGACATCTTCATATTAAATAATATATTCATTATAAATATCTTATTGGACGCCGAGGGTTTTTCATATAGTTTAGCCAATGAATCCATCAACTCCTTCGTTGTCTTTTCTTTTGAAATATTGAAAGCCACCGATGCTACTAGGCTCATTTGTATCGTTCCTAGTGCCTTTCTATCAAGAACCTGCCATTCTTCGTCCTTCATGGCCATAAAAAAAAATTCTATTCCACCCAATGGTAGGAATAGATCCTTCTGATATAAATAATCTTCCATATACATCTTCCATAACTTTTAGTTTTGGCCATTAAATTTCTCGACCCTAAACTTTCCATATTCCACCATTTCTCCCACTCGAACTAGGAACCCTCTGTTCCTATGAGTTACGTTTCTCTCTTATAACATTTGTTAGAAAAATAGGATCGCAGAGAAATAAAATAAAAACAAATGCGTAAGGGGATATCCCCCCCTGCACTCCCCTGTGTGGAGGAGGGTACATTCTTCTGGGGTGTAAAGTCTTCATGGGGTACAAACACAATTGAAAACAAAGACCTCTGAATCAAGAAGATAATCAAGCTCCACAACCAACACTCTCTTCCTACTGGCTTAGTTTTTAACATAGTCTAGTAGTCGTCTGGGGTTAGGGATTTTGCATCCCTGAACCCTCAATTAGAGTTAGGTTTTGGAACTTTTATAATCTTTTTGAATGCCCATAAGTGGCTAAACCCACATGTGTGATTAACGGGTGATGATGTGGCATACATTTAGAACCATGGTGGTCAACAAGGTAGGTCAACTTGCGGGAGGCATAACTTCTACATATGAGCCCCGGTTGAGATGATTTTCAAACTGTTGGAAAGGTCTTAGTGTGTATATTAGCATCGAGGAGATGTGAGATATGATCACAAAGTTTTGACCACAAAAAGTGACGTTTGATGTCTCAAAATGGCTCTGGATGGTTCTAGACCCCAAATCCCCAAATTGGGACCTACCACTAAAATGGTTCATACAAGACAATTCCTCCAATTTTCCCACCCAAAAAGTACCAATATAGATGAAAAATAATATAATTAACCATTATTGATCAATTACTCACTAATGGGGTTTTGTTGAAATTTCTTTATAATTATTAAATAATTAATGTGTTGCAATTGGAGCAGGTTAAGTGACTTGAAATCTAATTATTCATTGATTGGAGTGGAGGAGAAACCATATTGGTTGAATCATCCTTGAAAACACATGAGGGATGGAGATATAGCTAGATACATGGGAGTTTCTTTTGGTATAAATGTCTCTCACTCTAATATGTGGGAGTGCTTCCTACATAATCTTCAACAAAAAAATAATTGTCGGTTATTTAGGGACATGCATTTTTCTCATAAAATCATAAATCTTGAAAAAATGTTTTAGAAAATCCATGTCTATTATGTTTGTTGTTCGTTTCCTTATGCTTCCCAATTTGTTAATCTAGAAATTTGAATGCTTAAAGAGGATTTTTAAATCCGATACACATGGTGGACCATGCTTTTTCTATGGTTCCATGGAGCATATGTACCATTCTATGGTTCCACGGACTAGCATATGTATTATTCCTAAACAATGGGGAGGTCTAGTCTTAACTAATATCACACTTCAAGGAATCATCTTGTTAGAAAAATGGCTAGTGAAATCACTTATTGGTGAGAAACTTTGGAAAATATTGATCAAATACAAAATTATGGAATGAGAATATAGATACCAAATGAAGGAACGTTTCTCCCTCGGTGATGTGGTTGTTGATATGAGTGATTTCAAGATTGGTGTTTTTTTTGGTGCTTTAAATGAAATTTTGAAACTTTGGGTTTCATCTCTTACTTGGTATTGGGATGGTCTTAGGAGAGGATTTGACCTTTATTTCCATTATATTTGGACCTATAAAGTAAAACATTCTACCATTTCTCATATGGATGGGAGCTTCCTAAAATTTTCCTGAACCGTTACTTTAGATGAAGGGATTAATGAGATGGGGGAACCAGAACATGGAAGTCATTGTCTACTCTTATAAGAGAATTTGGATTGGTTCAATTGGATAGAATTGTCATACAAGAACTTCAACAAATCATTAATCTAAAAAAGTGTGTAAACTTCACATTCACATGATCAATCTTATTTGGTAGGACTACCTCTAGCATTGTGGAAAACCAATTTGGATCTACAAATTAAATATAGTATGAAATTTCTTTATAGACAACTCTCTTTTTTGGAAAATTTGAATCAAGCTAAATGGATAAACTATTTATAAAAAACATGGTCTTTTAGGCTATCATTTAAAATGAGTGTTTGCATGGTTAGTATTTTAGTGAGTCCTTACTTTTAAAGAGTGACAATACTACAAATAACTATTGTCTTCATCATTACATTGGTAGAAGGATTATTTGTCAAATTTATTTGTCATATAGTTTGGTAAATAAAATATGTTCAATAATATTAAGGCTTTGTGTGGAATACATAACATCAAATTTTCTTTCATATTATATAGCACTTTTTTTTTTTTTTTTGGGTGATGTTGTGTTATTAATGGGCCTTTTTATTTCAGAGAATATTAACATTAAATTAAAAAGAACAAATGAACAACGAAACACTTATAGAAGAAGAGACTCAAATGTGTAAGGAATATTGGATTTCTCTATTATTAGTCCCTGCCCTTCGGGCTCGAGACTATTAGTAATCGATTTTTAGTCTACCTATTAATTTGGCATGAAAACCAATGGCTTCTCATTGTTTTAACCCAAAGTTTAAAACAAAGTTTCATATGATATAAGAAATTTCATTCACTTTATCCTAAGTTTTGAAATCGCTCTCTTATTTGGCCTCTTCCCGAGGCAAAGTTGGACAATATCTTGGTCTATCTTTTTTTTCATGCACACATTTAGGTAGTGTTTTTTTCCAACAAATTAATGTTATCCATGAGGCTATCATTACTTATTCACATTAAATGTTGGTTGTAATACATATTTTATAGCCCTTGCCTCAATTACTATTTCTTTGATATGCCTTGATCTGTCACTGCCACCTACAACAACATGAAAACCAACAGCACCATGAAAACGTGTTGCTTCTCCATCCTTTAGAAAAGCACCTTATGTCTATAAATTCGTTCGTTGTTCGTTACCTAGGCCTCCACCGTTCACAAGTTATTTCTCTGCAGATTTCTCCCATACTTTCTCTCTATCGTTCACAGATTATATCTCCACAGATTTCTCCCATACTTGCTCGCACATGTGTGTTAGCTTCAACAGAAAGGGAATGAATCAACAGTTATCCGTGAATTAACATAGGACAATTTTCACCGGTAAGCTTGTTACTAAATTATTCTTAAATTCATTCTCTCCTTATATAGTCAGAGTTTTCTGGAATTAAATTAACAAGAAATAGAGAAATATTTGAATGACTTACAGTTCCTTCTCCAGAAATAAGTATCTAGTAGGAGGCTATTCCTTTGTTGTCATATGTTCTGTTGAGGAAGTCGAGTTGTGGATGTACCATCCATTTCAAGTGATCATTTGCATCTGGTCTTCTAATGGCCTCCAAAGCCATTTAAAGAAGGAGTTATCAGCATATACATTTTTGCTATCATCATCTAGATGCTCAAATACAATTTCCCAGCTGGCTAATCTACGTGAACAATTAAAGGAGGTCATTAAATTTGATTTCAAGGAGTACCTGTGTTCCAAGGCAATGGCAGTTAACAAGCCTTCTGTTCGCTTAATTATACAACCTTCAACCATGGGTGTGGGTGGATACTAGCATTACTTTCCCTCCAGCCTGAACCCCGGGAGATCATTAATTTTCGTTCAATCAGCTCCTGATCTCGCCTTGCAATAACAGTAGTTTTATCCACCCAACCGAGGAACCTGGCACCATAACATCTTAATCTTTGTTCACCAATGTAAGGGGGATATTCGAAGAAAAAATCTAGGCCGTGCTTCTGATTCGTTTCATTACTTAATATTAGGACCATATTTTCTATTATTGCCTCCTCACGGAACTCATTCTTCATCGACGTGCCTCTGTTTGGGAATAACGGCCACTAATTCCAAAACCAACATTACTTTCGCTACATCCTGAATCCCGAGAGATCATTCTTTCCATTCAATCATCTCCTGATCTCGCTCGCCTTGCAATAACAATAGTTTTATCCACCTGGCCGAGGAACCTAGCACCATAACATCTTAAGCTTTGTTCACTAGTGTAAGGGGGATATTCAAAGAAAAAATCTAGGCCATGCTTCTGCTCTGTTTCATTACTTAAGATTAGGACCATATTTTCTATTATTGCCTACTCACGGAACTCATTCTTCACTAACGTGACTCTGTTTGGGAATAAAGGCCACTAATTCTAAAACCATTATTACTTTCCCTCCATCTTGAATCCCGATAGATCATTACTTTCCGTTCAATCAGCTCTTGATCTCGCCTTGCAATAACAGTAGTTTTATCCACCCGGCCGAGGAACCTGGCACCATAAAGTCTTAAGATTTGTTCACCAGTGTAAGGAGGAGATTAGAAGAAAAAAGCTAGGTCGTGCTTCTGCTTTGTTTCATTACTTAAGATTAGGACCATATTTTCTATTATTGCCTACTCAGGGAACTCATTCTTCATCGATGTGCCTCTGTTTGGGAATAAAGGCCACTAATTCCAATATAAACACCACTCTCATGCTACCACCGCATAGATGAAGAATAAAACCATTCCTCTACGTTATCTGGAAAATTCATCTTTGTCTTTGTTATCGTCCATTTTGAGTGATCATTTTCATCTGGTCATCTAATGGCTTCCAAGGCCATTTAAAGAGGGAGTTATCATCATATACATTTATGGTATCATCATATAGATGCTCAAGTATAATTTCCCAGTTGGATAATCTGGGTGAACAAGTAAAGGTCATTAAAATTGATTTCAAGGAGTACCTGCATTCCAAGGAAATGGCAATTAATGAGTTGTTTCGAGGATGCCTGAGGGGTTGGTGACTGAAGCGCTGGCTACCTGTCTGTCAAAATTTCAGATTCTATTGAATATCCTTGTGAATGGAGCCTGCACAATCACTTGCGCTGGCCATGAAGCGTCCAAGGTTTAATTCTTTGTAGTAGCGCGACTGAAGGATTATTGCCTGCATATCTCTCTGCCCAGGAAGCGTCCAAGGTTTAATGCTTTGTATTAGCAGGACTAAAGGATTCATTGCCATGCCATAACTTGGTTCTTTGCATGAGAGTCCATATGTCACTTTGACAATAACACCTGGACAATGGTTATAAATAAATAACCATTAATTATTATTATTTATTTAGAGTTTATTCTAACTTTTGACAGTGGCAATCAATTAATCTTATCGGTGGGGTAAGTACTTTGATATTATTAATATGGTTGGGGCGCGTGCATACAAATCATTTGTAGCAAGG
>ML807096.1:0-21498 GCA_009831015.1 Picea engelmannii
GACATGATGTATACTATCCATCCATGGGTGTTGTATCTGCATGTGCATTTTCCTTCATGTCCAAATACCTTCATCAATCTTGCGGTCCAAAACCCATGACTAGGGTTGACATCAATGACAACAACCAATCTTCCAACATCAAATTCCCCATACAATTTGGTAAATGAATATACAAGCGTTACAAATAGATGTTAAAACTCCCGAGTAGTCAATTTCTCTCTAAGGCTGTTCATGAGTGTTATTTATTAAAAATATCATTGACTCTGCTCGGTTGTGCCCTCTTATTTTCTTGGGAATTGTTTTAGTCAATCTGGTGAATCAGAGTCTTCCATATTGTTCTTCTCTACTTTATATTTCTAACGTGCTCTTATAGGATTGATTTCATTTTCTGGAACTTAAGTTATGGTTGCCTAAAGTTTCACATTTTATTCCCCTTCAAATTCATGGCCCTCTATTCTTTGAATTTTATGGGATTTTCTGTCACCAATCTTGGCCAAAATTCCTCTTCCAACCTGTTCTTCTACTTGAGAGATTTCCAACGGGCTATTCTAGGCCTGATTTGGACTCCTAGAGCTCAAGACATGGCTTCCTGAAGTCTATGCTCAACATCCATTGATTTTATCATGGGGAGATCTGGACCATTGATCTTCAACTGTAAAAGAAATATCCCACATGCATTGGGTAAGTTGATATTTCATGGAATATATTTTTTCCGCACCAAGCTTGGTTTGTATGTGAAACTAGATGAGGTATATAAACTAGGACCCATGTAGAAATTTTGACTGTGGTAAAACCTTGTAACATGTCTTGAGTGAATCCCACATGGGAAATTCCCACAAAGCATGTGGTAAAACCCCCACAATAACCTATCCTAATGTCTAAGGTGTGAACTCCCACACATGAATACTTCCGCAAAGAATGGACGTGGTAAAAACCCTGTAGTAAACCACATAACATGTCCTAAAGGTCTTGAAGGTGCGAAGTCCCACACAAGAAATTATGCAAAGCATGCACATGTTAAAAACCCTACGGTAAACCGCATAACATGTCCTAAAGGTATGGAAGGTGCAAATTCCTGCATGAGAAGAAACACTTTCGGTAAATCCTGGTGACATGTCCTAAACTCCGAACATGAAATTATGGAATGTGTAAGGTTTGCAAAATATAATAACATCAATCTTAAGTCCAAATATTTGCATCCAAGGGTGATGCGGGTTAGTGATTTCAAGGGTGAGTGAGAGCACACACATGTATGTGGGTTGGGTCGTGGGTTAATTTACATAGTATCTCTGAATTTCTAAGGTAAAACCCCCGCATGAGAAAGCTCGTAAAGCATGCAGGTGCGGATTGAGGGAGAAATATATGCTAAGTTCTAAGTTATATTCTCCACATCACAGGTAAGAGTTGGAGAGGGAGAGTTGTAGGTACAAGTGCAGCCATTGACTCAGGTCAAGAAAAAAATTAATAAAAGTACTAAATAAAATACAAATAAACTAAAATAATAATTTTTTGAACAAAAGATAAAAAATAATAAAATAAAATCAATATCAAAATAAAAAATGAAATGTTCATGTTATTGCATAGATTGTAGGTTGGGAAAATCCCAATTCAATCCAAAAATGTGAGACAAATATGGGAGTATCTACCCATTGTCACCTTAGATAGATACTCCCCTTGTTTTAGTGATGATAAGTCACCACAAGGGGGGAATCCAGGTGACCCTAGGGGGATTGAGACGAGAAGTGGAGTAATGGTAAGTAAACTCCATATAGTTCGAGTTTGTAAGTAGATAGAGTCTTGGAAATGAGTCTTGATGATGAGGGGAGGTTGTAAAAGTGTAGTGTACCTGCAAGAAAGTGCCGAACCTGCCTGAGACAAGACAATTTATCGAGATACCAACCAAACAATCAAAGAGAAAATCAAGTGAAGATTTATGTTCTAAATTTGAGCCAGTGAATATATATATCTATATATATATATATAGATATATATATCAGCGATGAAAAGAGTTGTTAAGTTCCAAATTAACCATCAAAAACATCAAATATTTATTGGATAATCGAGCACTAAACAAGTAGGTAATATTCCAGTGCTTAAGCACAAACTTTGATGGTAAGATAAGGATGCAAAATGATGTTATCAAATTTTTATTAGGGCATCCAATTGGCTGTAGAAAAAGGTTTCTACAGCAGAAACTTCTACTCAAAGAAAACAACAAATAACTTGCCCAAAAGTCAACTAATACCAAGTAGATTAACAATAGATAACTGACAACTATTTTCAATGGCAGAAGAGTGAGAGATAAGAGATTAATAAGTGATTTTGTATAAGCCCTAGTGGTTGTAGCATAAGTTTATAAAAACAGAAAGAAATCCTTGGCTAAGAAAGACACCCTAGTGGCTCAAGAAAGCTAATAGCATATACAATTGATTCCAATTTAGACAAATGCAATATCTCAACAAATTACGTTTTCCAATGCCACAATTTTTTTTCTCCAATGCTATTTCAGATTAGTGACTAGTATATTGGGTAATGGAGTCTTAAGTGTAATATTTGGATCCACTACTTCTTTACGGGTGTAATCCCCTTTACTCCCTAGAGCAAGTAAATCCAACAAGGTAAATATAGGAGGGTGTAATCCCTTTTACTCCTCCTAGCAACCTTGAAAAAATGACTTATCCAATAAAAATTGAGATGAACTTGGTGGAGGGTGTATGCCCTTATAATCATCCAAGGGTTTTAGACAAGAATGACATGAAACAAGAATAAATTACCAACAAATGCATACAATTCCTTACCAATTCCACAAGATAGAAAGATACAATCCTCATCTACCACGTAAATTTCATCAACATGAAAGAGACAAGACTCCAAGAAGGTAGCACACTACTTTAGCTCCACAATAGACAATATAAGCATCCATAAAATTGTACAAGAGAGAGAGATGGACCAAATGCCCCAAAAGGGTGTAAATTTAAACCAAGTATGTAATTCTCAAGTGAGAGAGTTATGATAAAATTAAATGTACTAGGTCTCTTTTTATAGAAGGAATTTAGAATTAGTTTGTCCACATATAATTAGGGTAGAAAAAAATTAGGGAGGCCTACCTCCTCTAATTTCCCCTTAACAACTTAATTTTTGATTTTACATAATAAAGAAAACCCTAAATGTGACGTCATACCCCCTAGGGGTGACGTTTTGGCACTTAGAGAAAGTCGTTGAGACATGTGAGGGAGTCGTTGGGCCTCCAAATTCCATGTATCCATGGTACATGGGTTTATATCCATAAAAGTGTGCCAATCCTCCAACAAGTCATCACCATCATCATCAAACCCTAGCCCCCAATGTTACATAAAACCCTAGAAGAGGACGTTTTGACCTTCCAAGGTCAAATGTTGGGCTAAGAGTGGCTAGGTCTCATCATGCAAGGTGGTTTATCTTGCCTCCAAAGGCAATGTTCAATATCTAGTTTCTCCCAAGGTGTGGATCATGGCATCCACTCAGTGGGATTCTTTCTCCAATGAAGGCCCAAGATAAGATTTTTCCTCGACAACGTCCATCAAACAAGGTCATGCAAAGACAAGTGGATTCTCCCTCCAAGGGTATCAAGTAAAATGTATCATTTGAAGTAAAATCACATGCATCAAAACTACCTTTTCAAATTAAACAATTACTCAAAGACCCTATGAAACTTGCCAAGTTTAGGTATGGGAGGGTTGTCATGGTAACCTATTGGGTGAATCATTCCCTAAGTCAAAGAGTGTTTCCTAGGTGGATCCTATATAAGCCATGTAAAGAGTATGAAGTGGATGGGGGTAAAACTTCTGGGCGCGAAGTTCATGACACAAAAGGGTTCATATTATCTCATTTATGGGTGCCTTTGTAGAGGGTGTGTTGCACCTTCGTTTTCAATGCAACCTTTTTCGGATCCCATTTATTGCCATTAATTAATTAAAGTAAAAAACAATTGGGCACTGTAAGACATAGAAATAAAAGAGTACCACAACTTCACTTGAAACTAGAGGTACATAGAGTGCCATATACATGGAAATAAAGGGACATTGCATAAGTGTACACACCTCAACATGTAGGACATCTATATAATGTGAGTTTGATTTTACAGGTCTTCAAATTATTTTAAGAGAAACTTTTCATTGTTCTCAAGACCTCTTTGGGTGAGAATATAGAAGGTTATGATTTGGATTTTATCTTTTTCTAGCTACATTTCCCTCTGGGCCTTCAACCCCTTCTTCCCATGAAATTAGGTACAATCCCTTCTTAGGTCAGTACACCCTAAAAGACCCAAAATATGAGGGGATGAAAAGAATAAAGTATGGAAAGTGATAAGTATGATCGGGAATGGTATGATGACTCATCAATAATACCTCCCATTATCAAACATTTTCGCCAAAGATGATCACTTACTAGGGCATAATGTCAACCACCATGGTGAAACAAGGAAACGAGCATATTCTCCAAGCAAATGTTCTATAATAAACATAAGATTTAATGAAACATATTCAAATGCCTCAAGTATCAAAGTGAAACTTACCACAATACCTGACTTGTTCCTCATGGAGTAAGACCCAGTGTCTTCCATAAGCAAGTTGATGCGGTGAATGCCATCATGATGAATCAGAGGAGTATGGTGGTGAAGTGGGTATTTATCCGTGTATGGGGATACTACCAGTCAATCCATCTCTTGAAACTCCATGTATGTAATCTAAGGGCCTTGAGACATCATCTCCTTAGTTATACCTAGAAATGGGGGATAACAATTCAGACTTAAAAAATAATGAAATACATTACCCTAGGACTATGGGGAAAATGAATAAAAAATAAAATTAAAATCATAACCATCTCAATTTCAAAATATCATAACGCATTAAAATCATAACGCATAACCCAAATTATATCTCAATTTCAAAATATTTGTCACACTACCATCCTTCCTAACCTTTTAACTCAACAAAACTATGGTGATCTTGGAAAGCCTCTCTTAATTATTTTCAATCACAGAAACAAAATTATAAAGAATTTAAATTATTCACTTACCTTATTAAGGTATGATATACCATTTCGTTCTGAGTGGGCGTTAATCATCATCATAATCATAATCATCATCATCATCATCAGAGTTAAAAGGTTAGGAAGGATGGTAGTGTGACAAATATTTTGAATTTGAGATATAATTTGGGTAAGGGCTGGACAATCTAAGAGAAATATCTTTTCATATTCAACCCTCTTAGTGTCACAAAGGTGACACACTTGCTAGCCCTTGACCAATTTTTGAGAAACCTTTCTCATGATTGACCTATTTTGGGACTTCGACAGGATGTCAAAGGCAGAGCTCAAGTCAAAGCAGAGATCACAGGATCTCGACCCCTTTTTAGGGTTTTTTGGGTTTTGGGCTATGTAGCGGGTATGGGAATGTTGGCCCATGGGTTTAATCATGTTTAGGCCCTTTTTGTAATGTATAAATAGAAGGCTAGGTGAGGTAAGAACAAGGAGGGGAAAGGTCTTTTGGTACCTTGCTAAGTGCTAAGTGTTAAGTGCAAGTTTGGATTGTAGATGCTTCGTGCATACTTTGTGAGACTTGTAGAACTAAGTGAAAATGATTGTAAGAGACTGTGGAAAGGATTTGTGCTGTAACTTGGGGAAGGAGGATCTAGCAAAGTGTGCGCATATCTCCTATCCTCTGCGGAGTACGATATCATGGCTCTATGCATGTAGAATATTGACAGAAGGCAATAAAAGAGAAGAAGAGTTGGTGGACGTAGCCCCAGGATGGGGGTGAACCACGTATATCCTGTGTTGTGGTTGCTTTGTCCTTTATGGTTGTTCTCTTGTTTATGTGATTAAATGCTTAGTGCACTGATATATTCTTAGAAGATTCTAATATGATATCTTAGTGTTGAATAATGTGAATGAATGCTAGATATAATCTATGTTGATGTGCTTAGTGCTTTCATATATCAGATCTGTGTGAATATTACACTGCCTTGTTATTAGGGTTTATCTACATTGTAACTAAGGTTGGATATTAATGAACTATAACTTATAAGTGCTCTGTAAAGGTGTTGTAATCATAGATCAGTGTCCCAGTTAAGGTTGGAGACATCTGAGTTCTGCAACCACCCCTGCCTCAACCTTGGGTGAGACTTCATCTGCTTCGCAGGTGTTGCCAAAAGGGCCAATAGTTAGGGTTTTTTTGGTTCACTCTTGAGCGTTGAACCCTGGGTATGCCCCTGTGCCAACAATGGTTCCATTGTTGGTGTTAGCGATAAAAAACGCACCCGCATTTTTGAAAGAACGATGCCTAATCTTGTAGGGAAAATTAGACTAGCTTCCCGAGCTCCAAATGAATATCTGAAAGCACCATTGGAAAGATCAGGGTTTGTAGATGTAGATCGACTATTTAAGCATGCAAAAAAGACTCTCCATGACTGAGAAATTTGATTTTGAAAAAATCTTCGCTTTCACCAGCGCAGAAGGCAGAATTATGACTAGTTAGCTGGTGAAAGCTCCGCCTTTCACCAGCTAAGGAGCAGATTTTCGGGTAAGTTAGCTGGTGAAAGCCTGTCACGGCCAAAATAGCCAAATTTTCACCCAGATCGGGATTTTTTGGGTTTGAATGGTTTGAAATCTTCTTCGATAAGCTGGTTATGAATTATCAAATCAAAATCTGAAGGCCATTCTTGGAGATGGAAATAAAAAGGGAATTTTTTGACTAGATTTGGTGATTTTCAAAGGCAAAATGATAGGAATTTTTGACACACATCATCAAATTCGAATTCCACTTTCAAAGGAACAGATCAAAGAGCCTTGGAAGGCTAAGCTACACTTCATCAACTTTCAACCAATGTTTGAAGACCAAAAGATAGAGGTTGAGCTCATCTTGAGGATCTTTCCTTATCTTTTGTAAATCAGTTTTGACTTTCTATTTTTAGAATATCAGATCCATTGTTTTAGGATCTGAAACTGATTATAAAAGGCTATAAAGCCAAATACATTTGGAGCACTAGGGGGTTCAATTTTGGATACTCTTTGGCTATTGTACTAAGACACTTATTTTTCAATACAGAATCCGTCTTCTTTTGTTGTTAATGACAGATTTCTTCATCTATTCCATGTTCTGTACTTTATTTCATTTTAGTTCAGCTATTAAGAACTGTCATCTTCTTAGTTATCTCATAAACTTGAACTAAAGGAATTCTTGCTGGCTTGTATGATCCTACACACTGTTGTACTTGATTATCTAGATCAGTTTTCTCCATACCCTTTGATATTACTCTGTCTATTCATTGATTCCTAAAAGAACTGTTTCATTCGATTGCATTGTGGGTTGTCTTCTAATTAGCTACTCTCTATTATTCCATTGATCCACACTTTCATTGTTCATAATTTATAAAGTTACCAAGCATCCTTAGTATACAACCCTAAGGAGTTTCTTGGAGTGATAACAAAATGGCACCGTTGCCGGGGAGAGGAGATCGAAGCTCAACTTCCTTGGGAGATGACACAAGATCCATCTTTGATGATAGACAAAGCCTGGACACTATTTTGGTTGTAATCATCTATCTGGAGACTCCATGAAGGACGAATTCAGTGGTGACTCCATGAAGGAAAGATCTATTGGCGACTCCACTGGTATATAAATGAATCAGATCTTACCCAAGAGGTATGCGTTCTGTGATTTTTCAAATATTGTTGGTTTCCCTCATCAAGTACCTACTAGAGATGAATGGGAGAACATTCTTCCTAGATTTCGAGGAGAAGAGTGGGAAGTGCCAGCTGGACATTTGCTAGACTTTCATGATTACATGCATCGGTTGCAGGTAGTGCATGAGGATGTTCATATTCAGTTATTCTGTTTTTCATTAGAAGGGATTGCTCGTGATTGGTACCTGTCTTTGCCTATTGCTAGTATCATCTCTTTGGATGATTTTCATTCTTCCTTCCATGTTTTTTGCAATGGCCTATTTTCAGCTGATCTTCTCTATCCTCAATGTTGTCATGAGTTTAGTTTATTGTATAAAGATCCCGACACTCATGAAGAATATGTTGTTGTAGAGGATACTATTCATCATAATCAAGAGATCAATAATCTACACCATGATAACTTTAGTGATGCTTTTAACATCATATCAAACACATCTACTGTTGTAAGTTGTTATGAAGATCAGATTTTTCTTTCTGAAAATTCTGAAGATGTTAAGCAGATTGACAGATTTGCAAGTGACAGTTTCAGATCTGCAGAGATTGATGAGGACAGCCTACGAATTCCAGATTTGCAGAGACTGTCTAATCTTCAACTAGAACACGAGAATCATGATCAAGAATGTGTTGATGCTGTAATTGATACTAGTCACGAGTCTCTTGATACCAATTACAGAGAATATCAAAATCCCAGATTTGAATCAGCAGCATATGTTATGGGCAACCCACATTTTTTAGATTTGCAAACAAAGGCATATTGCAGTACATATGAGGAGAGTAATGGTAAAGAGGAGCAAAAAGGTTCAAATCAGAAATTCAGTTTGTATTTTCCTCCTGCAGAGATCAAGTTGTCTACATTCGACATTGAGTTTTGTGAAGGAAAAGAAGAGCAGCTGCAACACAGTCAGTTGGATCACCAGTTCAAAAAGGTATTTCTTTATGAATTCGATGACCCTATTGCTGGCTATTTAGATTCTATGAGAAACATAAATCCAAGGATATTTTTGTCAGAAGGAGATTATCTTTATCATCCGCTCAAACCTCTTTTTTGCATGATATGGCTTTCATTACTTTTCGGGTCAAGATCTAGCATGATGCCTGTAAATCAGTTTCTGACATGGCTATATTGGAAATATGCTTTTACTTGATCAATATACTTCTATTGGCTAGATGTAGGAGTAGACAGGAAAATAAGCTCGCTTCATGAGCACGTAGATCTTTTTCAGTTATTGTTGAATAACTAGAGACACATTGAGTTTTGATGGAATTGCAGTTTTGAGCTAAGTCGGAGCTTTCACCAGTGCACAACGCGATTTTACGACCAATTAGCTGGTGAAAGGCAGTGCTTTCACTAGCTAACCAATGAATCATAAGGCGAGTTAGCTGGTGAAAGCAGAAAAAGCATTTTTGAAAGCTACAGGTTTGCAGAGAGAAAAAACCAGACCTGTAAAAAGGACAGGAACATCGTCAAAACAACCAAAATCTTCTCAGTATAAATGAAGTAAGGAAATTTTTTTAGTTTTTCAAGTTTTGTTGAAGTTACATCTTTTGGTGGCTTGGGGGAACAAATGATTGTTCATTAGCTACCAAAAGGCATACTATCATGGTAGTGTAGGAACGCAGTGGATTGCTGAAGATGAACCGCTATACTATATTGTTTCTCCTAAAGATGTAATCATTGCGAAGCCTCGGAATGCAGATGACCATATAGCATGGCTTCTTCAACATAACCAACATGACAAAGAATTAGATGCAAATTGAAGCAGGACAAGCCCCAATTGAATTTCTTGATGAGGTAGGGTTATCATACCTTGATCGCTTAATTTCAACAGGGAAATATGCACAAGCAACAACTCTATGCCCAAAATCATTTCATGGATCAACCACTGCGTGGGAAAGATGGGTGTTGGAGTTTTCTCAGCATCGACAATTATCAATTTTAATTCCTTATATTTCCACCAACAACCCTTAACTCCGAGATACTGCATATGAGATGGCTCTTCTAGCTCTAGTCACAATTTCAGCTTTTCACAAGCAACTTTTATCCACAATTCACAGTTGGCCATCATCTATATACAATGAATCTGTTGTAATATCTGCAATAATGTCTTCAAACTCTAAGTCTAGTGCACCTTCAAGCATCTATTCCAGTTCCTAATAGAGTTTATGGTGAAGTGGCTAGTATGTACAGAAAAGAAATGGGCTTAGTCGGATATTTGTGCAGACAGACAGAGGAAATATTTGGGCAGGGATGGTAGAGTGCAAACAATCAAGAAGAAACTCCAGCTTTCTATGTGTCTTCCAACTTAACAGAGTGCCCTTACGTTTGGATATGTGATGCCATAACATGAATTCAATGCAGTGTGAAATCATTCCCTAATATTGTTGACAAGAGAACTCTATAGAAGCTCATCAACACCTTGCTTGTCACCATCGGGGAAAAAGAGCAAAGACCGTAGTAAGACTCTAGAGATTGTGGGTGGATCGCATGGATGTCCAAGGTGAAGTGGTTGCCGGGTCTTAAGAGATCCATCAAAGTGGGAGAGATAGATTTTAGAGAGGTAGCTGCTTACCTGTTCAATCATCGCCACTTAGCACAGGCATGGAGGTAATATTCCCGTCAAAAAGCTGAAGGAGGATAAGCATACTGGTAGTAGGACACAATTTGACATGCATCTCAAATTGGCATCGTAAATCCCTCATCCAGATGCGCTATCACAACTTCAAATCCATTCAAAGTGGCTAAGAATAGTCGAAACTCCAGTTGGACAAGCAAACTAATCATACAGGTGTGCATTTCAATTATCAAACGGTTTAAATTCGGGTTCTGTGATCAATGCTTGAAAGATTATCACCTCAAATATCTTCTTCTGTTAGTCGAGTCATAGTTTTTTCTTAGTCGCTGCCTAAATTGACTGAATGCTCTCTGTGGCTTCAGAAGTTAATTTCAAGCTGGAAGACAATTCCTTCAACCGTAGGCGCAACATTGTTCAAAACACCGCCTTTAAGGGAGCTGCAGATAAAAATAAAGGGAAATCAATGTCTTTGAAGAGTCAGGGGAGAGAAAAGGTCTCCGACTGGATCGATGATCTTGAATATGAGAATAACTGTACAGATGAACTTTCTGCTGTGTTGGGTTTGGATGAACGGAGTTTGGCCAGTAATTGTAAAATAACTAATTTTGTGTGCAAAGATGGAAAATCTGTTGTGCAATCCTCAACGCCTTGTAGTGTAATTGGGTCGAAGAAAATTCTCGAGGACCCGCAGCTTATGATTATGATCCCAATAGTTGATGAGCAGGAAGAAACTTGTAATAAGTTGTCTCCTAAGAAAGGACTAGGGAAGAAATCAATGCAATTACAGTGTCGAAATGTTGTTGTGAGCTGGACAATTACCTCGATACAGACATCATTGATAGATACATAAGTAAGTCCTATCTCCCTCCCTCTGAGTATGTAAGTTAAATAATTTTCCTTTTTATTTGTCATTTTTGTTGGGCTTGAGCCTGTGGAAATGTCACCTGCAGGATTATTTACTTTCGAGGCTCGTAGACATGCAGTTTTTGCCTATATTCCCTGTGTATTTGAGATTTTCATTACACTTGAACTCCAAATCTTACCAATTTAACCGAAGAGTCCCAGGCCTTGATGATATCTCATTAAAGATAACTCATTGAGGAGTTCTCTATGCTGATGTTGCATACATCGGGAATGAAATTGGTGATTCAAAGTATCCATTGGTGCTAGGGCATGAAATTGTTGGAATTGTGAAAGAAGTTGGCATCAATATGGTCTGTTTAAGGGTTGGCGATCATGTTAGGAGTGGGTGCATATGTCAGTTCCTGTCAGCAATATGAATATTGTAATGAAATGATGGAAATCTACTGTAAAAAGGGGCCTGTTTTAACCTTTAATGGTATCGATGTAGATGGCACAGTAACTAAAGGAGGATATTTTAGTTACATTGTTATTCACCAAAGGTACTTCTATAAGATACCAGAAAATCTACCACTGGCTTCAGCTGCACCTTCGCTCTGTGCAGGAATTACTGTTTACAGCCCTATGATTCGTTATCACATGAATCATGCAGGCAATTCTCTCGGAGTAATTGGGCTAGGAGGTCTTGGTCATATGGCAGTAAAATTTTGAAAGGCTTTTGGACTGAATGTAACAATTTTTTTAGCACATTTGCATCAAAGAAGGATGAAGCATTGAACATTCTTGGAGAAGATAAATTTATTGTGTCATCTGATAAAGAGCAGATAGAGGCTTCATCAAAGACTCTAGATCTCATCATTGACATAGCTTCAGGGGACCGTGCTATTTGACTAAGACAGAATCATCACTAGCAGAAGGTAAATCGAAGGCTCTCATGAGTGAAAGAAGCGATGGTGCCGAGTCTTCTATTATGCATAAAAACAATGGAAGAAGGCAAATTAATCTGGATGAGCTTCATCAGATCTTCTAGGAATTTGGTATTGTTTAGCTTGAGGAAATGATCAAATAAGATTGATCAAGAAATTCCCATATGCCCTAGCAAGAAGACCCTTCTTGCACTGCTATCAATTTCCTGCCATAGATAACAACAGTTGTGCATTTGGATTCCGTTTTGTATGCTCTACAGCTGTGGTGTCATTTCTTAAGTTATTTCGATATCTCTAATTTGTTTTTCCTCGCGTGCTTAGCATATCAATTCTTGAATCAAGCATTGCAGGTCACCTGAGGTTCAAACGTCAAGTGTCGACAACACTTTATTGAGCAACTAACACTCTATGCAGGATCATTGTTGCTCTACATTATTTTCTTCTCAAAGATAAAACAGAACTTTCACCAGCGCAGAGGGCAGAAGTATAACCAGTTAGCTGATGAAAGGCAGAGCTTTCACCAACTAACTAGCAAATCTTAAGGCAAAATAGCTAGTGAAACCTGAAACTGGCCAGTGAAGGTGTATTTTTTCCCAGATCGAAGTTTTTCTCAACCAAACATCCTGAAATAGTTTCTAAAGATGCATATTGAATTTACACATCAAATTCAAGATCCAGATTTGATAAAAAGGATGTTTGAAGAGGTGCAAAAGTCATATTAGACACCTATTTTTGGGCATAGAATCAGTTGTTTTTTCGATTCTATCATGATCAAAGAACATCTGTGAGCCTTGGAAGGCTATATGCACATATCAGAGGATCTAAAAATGATTTATATCTAAAGTTGCTGCTGTATTGATACACGATCCAGAAAAGGTTTACAGAGACATGGTTGCAACCGACAAAACCCTCCGTTGGTGGCTTCACAGCATGAGTTTTTATTACTGTAGACTTATTTGTGGCTTCTTTATGATCATCCACACAATCCAGTGGATTTTTGGTTTACTGTAGTCCTTGATCCTGCTTCTATACCTTATGTAAATGCTAGTGGTGGTGCAACTTGGTTTTCTCATTGTGTTCTGGAAGGCTGAAATATGCAATTGGTGAAAATATTCATGTCTCTCCTAATCATGGAAGATAGTCATGGTGGATGTGCCTATGGACCTCATACTGAAAATTGGGAGTGCTGTAAACAGAGAGAGGAACTTCATCTAGCAAGCCCTGAGGTTTTTGAATTCTTGCAGGTAATCGAGATTCATCAAGTTTTGATTTTTGGGTAAGTTTCTATTTTCGGTGGTTTAGGAGAGCCTGTGTGTGCTCATTAACCACCGAAAAGGCTGAATGACTCCATGGCCCAATACTAAAGGAACAAGGTCTGCTAAGTTCTTGGAGACCTCACAGGGAGGTATCCATCCCAGTTGGAGCCAGATGTTAGCGATAAAAAATGCACCTGCATTTTTGAAAGAACGATGCCTAATCTTGTAGGGAATATTCGACTAGCTTCCTAAGCTCCAAATGTAGATCTGAAAGCACCATTGGAAAGCTTAGGATTTTTAGATGTCGATCGACTATTTAAGAATGCAAAACGAACTCTCCATGACTGAGAAATTTGATTTTGAAAAAATATTCACTTTCACCAGTGCAGAAGGCAGAATTATGACTAGTTAGCTGGTGAAAGCTCCGCCTTTCACCAGCTAAGGAGCAGATTTTCGGGTAAGTTAGCTGGTGAAAGCCTGTCACGGCCAGAATAGCCAAAATTTTGCCCATATCTGGATTTTTTGGGTTTGAATGGTTTGAAATCTTCTTCGATAAGCTGATTATGAATTATCAAATCAAAATCTGAAGGCCATTCTTGGAGATGGAAGTAAAAAGGGATTTTTTTGACTAGATTTGGTGATTTTCAAAGGAAAAATGATAGGAATTTTTGACACACATCATCAAATTCGAATTCCACTTTCAAAGGAACAGATCAAAGAGCCTTGGAAGGCTAAGCTACAATTCATCAACTTTCAACCAATGTTTGAAGACCAAAAGATAGAGGTTGACCTCATCTTGAGGATCTCTCCTTATCTTTTGTAAATCAGTTTTGACTTTCTATTTTTAGAATATCAGATCCATTGTTTTAGGATCTGAAATTGATTGTAAAAGTCTATAAAGACAAAGACATTTGGAGCACTAGGGGGTTCAATTTTGGATACTCTTTGACTATTGTACTAAGACACTTATTTTTCAATACAGAATCAGTCTTCTTTTGTTGTTAATGACATATTTCTTCATCTATTCCATGTTCTGTACTTTATTTCAGTTTATTTCAGCTATTAAGAACTTTCATCTTCTTAGTTAGCTCATAAACTTGAACTAAAGGAATTCTTGCTGGCTTGTATGATCCTACACATTGTTGTACTTGATTATCTAGATCAGTTTTCTCCATACCTTTTGATATTACTCTGTCTGTTCATTGATTCTTAAAAGCACTGTTTCATTCAATTGCATTGTGAGTTGTCTTCTCATTAGATACTCTCTATTATCCCATTGATCCACACTTTCATTGTTCATGATTTATAAAGTTACCAAGAATCCTTAGTATACAACCCTAAGGAGTTTCTTGGAGTGATAATAGCTGGGACCTGAAATTGTGATTGCTGGGAACTGAAGAAAATAAAACTTTGTGCGTAGATCTGTTGCCCTAGTGCACAGTATTCTACTTGACCTGTAAAGATCTGTGCTAAGAAGAAAAGTCAGATCTGAAGAAAAGAGGTAATATCTTGAATATTTGTTCTTTTTTAAAGGTAAGAACAATGCAAATTTTTGATTGAAAAGGTAAGATAAGTGGAAATTTTTATTTCAAAATTATGGATCTAGGTATGTTTGATAAATTGTGTCCTATCTTGAAAAATAGGGAACATCTAGATGAAAGAAGGTTTGATATGAGTAGACCTGATAGAAATAATGAGAGATATGTTACTCCTATGCATAGAAAGAATGTTTGGACTAACAAATAGATGCAAGACCCTAGAAAGAATTTTTTGCAGGATAGCTACTATGATCCTATTTCACAGTACAGGAAAGGCTGGGGATCATTTCAAAGAAAAAGAATATTAACCCTTTGTTATAATTGCAGAAGGCTAAGACATCTTGCTAAGGAATGCCCTGGTAAAATACCTAGTTGTCTTTGTTGTCAAGCTATGGATCATGAAGTTTTGGATTTCCCTAGAATGATTTATAAGGTTGAAATAATGAATATGAGACAAGAAAACCCTAAGGAAAATCAAGAAACTAAGACCATGGAAACACCTCAGAAATAATCAGAGAATGTATTGCTACAAAGGAAAAAAACCATGAATGATCACATAAATATCAACCTATCAGAGAGCTTCAAAGAAAAAAAGTGCATAGAGACAAGAATAAGAGACTTCAACATTGATTGTGTTCTAGATGCAGAAACACAAGTGAATATCATGACATAAAGGACTTGGGAAATTTTAGGAAAGCCTGCTATGATTCCTTCATTATGGGGAATAGGATTATTTAGAGGAAAGATGGTAACCATATGTGGAAGACTCACCCATATATCTATGAATGCTCATGGAACTTCGACAGAAGAAGACTTTGAGGTTGTTAAATTTATTGAGAACAACACCCCATTTTCTATATTACTAGGAAAAACTTGGATTGAGAAAGATCAGGCCAAAAGAAAAGAAGATGAAGTCTTAGAACAAAAGAAGGAAGAATTAAAATATTTCATGACTAGGAGGATAAAACACTTGATTGAAGAACAAGAGAACAAATCAAAGCTGTTCGGAACCAGAAAATTGGATGTCAAAGTAGAAAGCACAAAAGAAGACTCACAGAAGAGTGGAGAACCTACCCCAAACATAGAAGAAGTATTGGCCTTGAAAGACTATCAACAACGTGAATTTACTATGCCAAAAGAAGATAGGAATCAGAATGGAAAGATGAATTCTGAGATAAATATTACAGGGAAGAAGGCTAGAAAGCTCAGTAAGAAGAGAGGAAAGATAGAAAATTTGCAGAAGGTTCCAGAAGAGACTTCACATAAGGAAAGTTTGCAAAAATGGAACTTCATCGGGATATCAGAACAACGCAACATGAAACTTCACCATGGTGAAGAGATATATCCATTGAAAGAATTATAACCATTATCACGACGACCCGAACAGTTATAACAATAGATATGGCCTGAAGGCTCGCCATCAAACCATTAGGACCGTGCCGCAACAGATATAACCGTATTGATGAAGGCCTCTCATCCATTGGAGAGATCCGTTACATCGTGTCTACTTATTCTGTCGACTATTGTATCGAGAACACTTTTGCGAATTGTATACAAGAGAACTAATTACTACCGCGCTGTGTTTATAAAGATCAATACCTATTCTATTGCTTGAGAACTCATTCATTCACCTGATTTATCCGATCTAAGCATGCATGTCAGACAAGCTCAACGTTGCATAGAAAGTTGTCAAATAATTTCTAATCAAACTTATGTCTGAGAAGGTGATGTCCATCGGAATTCATGCCTCATCGACGCGAGGAGTGCAAGCCTCCTTGTCGACTGCTCATGGATCTGGACTATCCTGACCTGTAGTAGAGAAAATAACAAAGCATCGAGATGACTTGACGAATGTGAATTTAATCCCGACTATCCTGCTCGACTACATCTCACCTCTAGCTGGCACGGTGAGTGGTGATAGTGTACCAGGAGACTTTGATTACATCATGGTTACTGCATACCTCCCGAAGGGTATACATGCAGTTAGAGTGCAGCAGAATAAGATCACGACATTGAAGTACAGTGACTTCAACCTAGGGGACCATAAGAATTATAATATGCTCGCTCCTTACAAGTATTTGACCAGGACGAAGGGGAAGAACTCAAAAATAATCCCCCAACCGTGGACTATGAACCTCACACAGTCCACCCTCTTGAATGTGATGAAGATTCCGCACTTTGGAAGGCACCAGGAGGTTAACATGTGTGTTAAGCTCCTTCTCTCATGTTACCATGGCGGATATCTATGGCTAGATAGACGCATCACAGTCAATCAGACGCTGATCCATAGGATCACCAGATTGAGCATGCAAGGACCTGACCCACATGACTTCTACCCAGGGAAGGCTACAGATCGTGCACTGACATAGAGGATGAAAAACACATATGGTGATGTAGAAAAGGGGATGTGAGGCTACAAGGTAGCTTCCATACAGAATGGCACAGTGCACCTAGCCTTCTAGCTGATCACAGGAAAGCTCATAAGAAATAACAGTCCTACCCATGTCACAGGATTCGTTGTTGACCTTGTCGAGAAATGTGTAGAAGGACAGTAGATGAACTGGGCAAAGTACCTAGTCAACTAGCTGGAATTAGATTGTCATGAAGCTCAGGATAAGGGCTATGAGTTCCACTTTAGCTAGTTTCTGATCCCCATAGCGTTTACTGCTTGGGAAATTATGGAAGGTGTGATGTTCCCAAACATTGAACCGTTCGAACCACTCACAGCGAAGTTCACCATGCTTTGGTACTTGAGCGATATGGGAAAACAGTGGAAATCAAACGCAATATTCCATACATAATACGTATAGTTGAAGAGGGCCATCGAAGATATCCTTCGCATGACGCTAAAAACCCTATACCAATTCATACCTCTCATAAATTTCCACACAGATCGACACTTCATTTATATCACTGTGAGAGCATATGAGAATAAAGAAGAGCTTTAGTCATACTATAAGTGCACAGAGGAGGACATTGAAGAGATAACCAAATATTGGTCAACAGACCTCCTTATCGCTGTTGAACCTACAGAAGTGTCTGATCCCAAACTACTTGGCAACTCGGAGGCCACATACAAAGAACATGACACACCTAGAACCAACAGAAGGAAGAAGACCAAAGAAGTACAAAACTTGAACAATGCATCAGATGAAACTGCTTCAGTATCACTTGGTCGAGGAGGTGATGATGAGGTATCTAGAGAAGAGACCAATGGAAAAGAAGATCAACATAAGTAAGGCCAAGTAACACCGCCTAGGGTTCTTGTTGATGGGGTTGATCCCTCGAAGAAAAGAAAGGTTTCCCCCACCAAAACCCACCTCACAGAAGAAGTCAAGAGAAAGAAAAACCTGTTGGAAGTACTAAAACAAATGAGAGGGGGGGTGAATCAGTTGTATGTGATATTAAACAATTTTAAGTCTGTTAAAATATTATTAATCTTTCTTCATGTGGTCATCAAGAATATAGAATATGGACAGTAAAAGTAAAGACCATCAATCACACATAAAATACACACAGAGACAGATTTTCACGAGGAAACCCATAAAGGGAGAAAACCTCTTCTTCTTCGAAATGATAGGCAGTCTCTTTCAGTTTTGTACATCATTTACAATTTGAGCACCAACTCAATGTGAGGCTGCTACCTCTGTTTTACAATCTGCAACTTCTTTGAGAGCTCAACTCTCTGGTTTCTCTAGCACCCACTAGAAGGAAGCACCAACTCCCTGAATATTCCAGCACCAACTGGATGGAAGCTCCAACTTCCTGAATGTTCCAGCACCAACTGGATGGAAGCACCAACTTCCTGAATGTTCCAGCACCAACTGGATGGAAGCACCAACTTCCAGTTACACAGGCTCCAACCTGTATAACAAAGAACACTTGTTCTCCCTAGCACCACCCTGCCACCCTCGTTTCTCTGGCTGCAACCAGATGGAAGCTACAAATTCCTGTGTTCAAGTACCCACTTGAACTTCTGAGGACAAAAGTCCTCCCGAGCACCTCCCAACCTCCCTTGAATATGAAATAATGAATACACAGACAACTATTCATATAATTCTTACCAGTCTTTCTCTGTATCTGATCTTCAACAAACTGTTCTGCAATTCTTCTCTTCTTCAACAGGTCTGTTATGCATCATATTCTTCTATCATTCAACTCTTCTTCTGCTCTGCCTGTCATTAAATTTCATGCTCAGCATCTTCTCCTTTCTCCTTTCTTACTGTTTCATTCTTTTTCCATCCAGAATAGCCAACTCAATTCAATCTCGCTTATTTTCTTTTATACACAATTCCTTGACGATTCCACTTCTCCTTCCAATAGGTAATACAAGGACATCTGTCTTGGAAACTGAAACACTAACCGATTTGTCATGATCAGTCTGTTTCTCTTAACAGATTCATAACTGAAGAATTAATGTATGAGAAAGAACAACATCCCTCCGATCAATACTTGATCCAACGGTCCAGATCTAATCGGGATTTCACTCATCGCGATTTCGGCATTTGCGATGTCAAAATTCACAAGTCCTCCGGACTCGTGATTCTCCGATTCTCGATGGCTCCTTTCATACGCTAGCCCTCCTGAGCTTAGATCCTGGTCAACATGACCATCACTCCATGACCACATCCTTATCTCTGACAGCTGGCCTCCACTACGCCACCGTCCTCCTTTGCTGCTGTGCTGACATCTGGCCCCCACTCATCAGGGTTTCGCTGATCGCGATTCTGACTTGCACAAAACTCTTGTCAACGGGATCCTCGATTTCCCGATGAACAAAATGCCGACGACGCCTTGATCTTCGACACCTGTCCCTCAGATGGACCGTCCCGATCCCTCCGGAATTTTGAGACTTTCGATATCAAGTGACTTTGTCATTTCAAAGTCCCGATCGCCGATGCCTCTGCTGATGTCACACATGGTTTGACACGTGTTAGATCCTGCCACGTGTCACTCTGATTCATGACTTACATGTGCCTGAAGTGTTGAATATTCCTAACACCTATCATTCCCTGGTTGTGCCACGTGTCCCTAGCTGACGTGGTTTGCTATCGTGAGTTGGATCAACGGTCTAGATCACATGTTGATATGATGGTTCAGGCTCAATCGCGATTTCGCATATCGCGAAATCGGGGTTTTCGTTGCATTGTGTACTTTGCATATTGAAATCCTGATCCCCGAAACTCTGACACAACCTGGATTCTATGGTCTGTGACCAACGGTCCAGATCACTTCTTATCCAATGACTGTGATTACATTGCGAAATCACATTTCGCGATTTCGGGGTTTTCATTTCCAAGTGAATTGGACATTTCAAAGTCCCAATCCCCGATTCTCCGATGAAGAAAATCAATGGTCCATATCTCATGCTTTCTTTAATGGCTGCGATCAAATCGTGAAATCGCATATCGCGATTTCGGGGTTTTCGTTGTCGAGTGAGTTGGAAATTTCAAAGTCCCGATCCCCGATGGCTTATCTCCCTCGCAGCTTCTGCAGATCTGACGACTGACGGGTATTAGCTTCCGATCTGACGACTCAGATCCTCTCTCCGACAAGGACTGTAAACTATGGTCTAGATCCGTTTTGGATTCAATGGTTACGATTGAACCGTGATCTTGTTGCAATATGACTCATACAAATCCATCAATGTCAACAACCATTTGCTGTCTGCAAACTTTCCATCAATGACAACAACCATCAACACGCATTCGGTGCTTGTTCAATATTTGCCAACAATCTCCCCCTTTGGCATTGATGGCAACACATGCATTCAGACTCAACTCTCCTCTGCATTCGACCATTCAGACTCTCCTCTACATTCGGCCATTCAGACTCTCCTCTGCATTCGAAACATTTCGAACTCGACTCCTTTCTCCCCCTTTGACATCAATGACAAGGAAGAAACATTCTTCCTCTGATCTTGTTGCAGAACATACTCCCCCTGTCATCTATAAGCATTTAGGAAATTTACCAGATATTCAATAAGAATTCCCCCTGACTAGGTGCACATATTAGACACAAGAGTTTATAACCCCCAACTTTTGACGAAGATATCCAAAAGGAGTTGCTGCTAAAGGTTTAGTGAAGATATCAGTAATCTGTTCTTTGGAAGGAATATAGTTCAGCTGAACAATTCTGTTTGTAACTTGTTCTCGGAGAAAATGATACTTGATTGGAATATGCTTAGTCTTGGAATGAAGAACAGGATTCTTGGAGACACTAATAGCACTTGTGTTATCAAAATGAATTGGAATAGGATCAGTGTAAGTTACCTTCAGATTTGCAAGAGTTTGTATCATCCATAAAATTTGTGTGCAACAAGTAGCAGCAACAATGTATTCTGCCTCTGTAGTGGATAATGAAATAGATCCTTGCTTCTTACTTAGCCATGCAACTAATGAGTCACCCAAAAAGAATTCTCCTCCACTGGTGCTTTTTCTCTCATCAACACAATTTGCCCAGTCTGCATCTGAATAAGCAGTTAACTGAAAATTCTGATTTCTAGGATACCACAGTCCATAAGTCATTGTTCCCTTCAAGTATTTAAATATTCTCTTGACAACTACCAAATGACTTTGTTTAGGAGCAGACTGAAAACGACCTACCATTCCAACAACTTGCA